>JAWNNU010001292.1:600000-810868 GCA_035044585.1 Scaptomyza polygonia | reverse complement strand
CATTATTTTTAAAAGCTAAGCATACTTTTAGGGTGCAAGAAGTAAACCGCAGCCAACCCATCACTTTTTGTTACTGGGTTCAGGGTATCTTCTAGTCTGGCTCCCTCGACTAGAGCCGTCTTACTTGATTAAGTACTGCTTTCCTCTATCAGTGAAGTAACCTATGTAATTCTATCTTCTCTGAAAACGTAACAATTTGTTGAGTTGACTTCCCCAGTTCAAACAAACGTTGTTCGATCTTTATACAAATATTGGCTACACTTTGCTGCCAAAGAGAGAGTTTAAATGTTGGAGGAGCCACGGGCTAATAGTTTTTATTGCCGAAACTTTAGCGGCAAACACAAAAGGTCAAATACATGTACCAGATAACCAAAAAATCTGGCAAAGTTTTGGTTAGCCGATTTTCGAAAATGCTGATACTAGCAGACCAATATATGCGAAAAACGGCAGCCGCTGGCATCCAACAATTTTGTGTTTATCGCACGTGCGAAAATTGTGTGAGGTGGCCGGCTCCTGCGGCGGTGGCGTCTCAACTAAAAACGTGCACCAACCACCAGCAGCAGCCAAAAAATACGTGAGGGTTAAATTGCAATCCTCAACTAGTTTGTGTGTGATTTATGCTGCGGGTTCAATGCAAAAAAGCCAACCGGCCAAGGCATAAACCGCATAATTTATGCCAATTTTGCTTTGAACACTTTCGGAAAGCATCCACTAATGGAATGCCTCTGTAAACGGCTAATTGACTGATATTTGTTTGCCATATTGGTATAGAAAAAATAGAAAGAAAAAAAATTCAATTTAAATGGTATAATTTACACTTAGATTCTTAAAGCTTTCGGAATGATTTTCGATCAACACCGTTTTTCCTTAAATCAAAACGTGAAATTTTAAATTAAAATTTTGGATTTAATATATTTTATTTTCGGTTGAAAGTGCCAACATTACAATTAAAATATTTAAAATTAAATATTTTTGATATCAAAAAAATATTTACATTTAATTTTTACTATAAATAGTTTTAAAAATTCTAATTAGCCTAAGGTCATAATTTCATAAACTGAAATGCTCAATTTGTCGTCTTTAAGTTTGAACCGCGCGCGCACCTTTGAATTCCAAGAACCGGTATTACTGGTTTTAATACTTGTATCCAATATTGACAATACTTGATTTTATAAATTTCTGAAATTCCAACATAGATACATAGTAAAGTAAATTAAATTAAATCTTCAGTAAACTAAAAAACTAGGTAGCTTAATGTTTTTTTCTTTATTTACCATGTATCTTTGTGCATCGGTTCACCATGGAAGCACCTTGTGATACATGACATTTTTCGTTTTACTATCAGGTGCAAGAACAAATAAGGCAGATGGTCTTCCGTTAACATGCTGTAATAAATTGACCATGGGAACAACATGGATCTTCTAGATTCAGACCACAAACTTTTAAGGATTGGCCTTATGATTTTTTGATTTTTTTTCAAACGGAATGTCGGTTGGGATCACGGGATCCTTGGAATGCGAACTTCCTCACCGTTTAATTTATCGTCGTTTTTACCGTCGCGTAAATCACATTATTCGTCAAATTTTACGTTTCGAATCGTTATAACAAGAATTTGTTTAATAGTAAATTGTGCAATGGCCCGGCACATCCAAGGCGTTTAAATATTCAACAAGATAGTTGGTGGTTTCATCTTCATATGTTACACAGTCAATTGATTGAAAAGAATGCAGTGCTCCAATGATCTCATTCTGATTTATGAAGTTTAAATCTAACTCAACCAATCATTATTTTTGCGGTTAGTTATGTATTATTATTATGTAATGAAATCAATCCGCTCGATTTTTCATATTTCAAACAAATCAGACATTATCTTTATTAATTGTATCCTGATTCCTTCTCCTGGTTCTAAGCTACCTCACCACCAATTTTCAGCCAAATTAATTAATAATTAAGTAATTTAGAGTGTAACATAACAGGCTTTCTTTTATAAATAAAGATAAACTATTACTTTAATAATAAAAAATTTATTTTTAATATATCAGTTAGATTTCTTTAGTAGAGGATATGAGTGAATTCCTTTGCAGGTTTGAGAAAATGGACTGCCCTTGAGTATGTTTTTTTAATATTATTTCTTTTTTTACTATTACTGTTTGGCTTTTATTTAGCAATTTCATTGTTATGCGATTTTGTGGGCTATATTATTGTTACTGTTGCTAGTTAACCACGCTTCAATGCCAGCACACTACCCCATCCGTTTCTTTATTCTTTGACTTTGACTCTGATTCAGATGCCATTTCTCTCTTCCCCTATTCTTGTCCCTGCCTTTGCCCACGTAATTTAATTCAATGTAGCGTTTCAAATTGAATCTGGTGAAAGCAGCGCGCAACAAGAAAAATAACCTTAACGTTTTTTTGTATTTTTTTGTTTGCCCATCTTCTGTACAAAGCACAGGAAATTTCCATTAGCCAGACATTTTTGTATCCCAGCGAAGAATGGAACTAAATAAATTTCGTTTTTTTTGGTTTTTTTTAGGGGGTTTAGCTTCGTACTAGCTTAATTGAGCAATGACAGCAAACGTCTTCTTCGCTTTTGTAAAGGGAGTGGGAAACCTAGGTGAAACTGACCACAGCTGGCCAAAAGTCAATGGAGCGTCAACCAACGCCTTATTAGCCCAATAAAAAAAGAACACACACACACATTGCACGCAAAAAGCACTTAAAACTAAAACTAAAAAAAAAAAAAAATTAAACGAAACTAAACTGAAAGTGAAACTCAAGAAAATTAATTGCAATAAACGTGGCGAGAACTTGTGTGTTGTCGTCAGCAAGGGGTGGCAAAGGAGGAGCAGGGAAAGATCCTTCGCACGCCCAAAACTAATGAAGTGTCGCAATGGGATAATTAAGCTTTTAATCGTTCTGTCTCTCTAGCTTCCTTTCTCTGTCTCTCTTTCTTTTTCACACAGAGCGTGTTAACGGGCTTCGTAGAGTCGCCGTGTAATTAGTATTTTATGATCGATTTGTGTGCGAACATATATATATACTAATATATATAAGAGACTATAATTTAATTTGTGATTTCCTTGAGGGAGAACCGGATGCGACAATGAAACTTTAAAGCACACCAGCAATGTCGAGAGGGAGGGGGTGAAAGGAAAGGCGTCATGTGTGACCAAAGTTAGCCAAAGTAGCGGCCTGTGCCTAGACGACAAAGCGCCAACTTAAACATTCAGCCAAAAACCAAACAAACAAACAACCAAACAAAACTTGAAGAACAACAGCAATAGTATTATGTGAGGGGTGATGATGGGGGAAGAGACGAACACCAAAACAGGGAAATGAGCCAAGAAGGAAGAAAGGAAGGACGGAAGAGCAAAGCATCTTGGCTTCACAAAGATAAACATTGAAGGCGTCGCTGTTGTCGTTGATGTCGTCGTCGTCCTCGTCGTCGTCTCCTCTCTCTCTTTTGCTGTCTTAGTTGTCGCCGTCGAGCCCAGCTAGCTAAATCCTGCAGTCGTTTGAACGTAGCAAAAGCCGCAGCCTTGAGGCTGTTAATCCTTTAAATACAATCACAGCTAGCACTAGAAAAACAAAAAAAAAAAAATAGCAAAGAGCCATGGGTAGCAACAAAAGATATTAATCATGTTATGATTAACAGTCGATGGAATCTTCGTTAAAGAGAAAATGGAAACTGAAATATAATTCGTCATATAGAAAATTTTATTGTATCGAAGTTCGACAGTAAATACGGTAAATTAAAGTTGTATTATTAGTATTGGCATTCAAATAGTTGTTTAGTTATTTTTGATTTTCTCTTCTCGAAATTCTTCAAAATTCACAACTTTAAGGTCAGCCCTCGTGTTTGCACAGACTTTCTATAAGAGACATAGGTTTGAGCGTGTTGGGGTGTGTGTATGTGTGTGTGTGTGTGTGTTTGTGTTTTAGGCTGACATTAAGCTGATTGTTTTGTTTGGCTTAGCATTGAAATGTTGATATAAATTAATTAGTTACAAGAGAGGCGACAGGGCAGGCAACTATAAAATGTATATGTATTTGTGCCGGTTACAACTGGTAGAAAATAAATTGGCCAGAAACTCAAACAGTCTAAGCAACAAAAAAAAAAAAAAAAACAACAACAACAAATAGTGCAGAAACATTTTAAAGATTTGTAAAAATTTGCCAACCTAAAAAAATTATTTATGCACTGCTGTTGGACAGTAAAAGTGTTTGTGATTTCATTTGTAATAACTTGGTCCTGGTGTTGTTTTGTTGTTTTTCGTGGTAATATTTGCTTTAACCAAACAACAATAAAAGGACGTCAACAAACTTTATCCGAATTTATGAATATTGTTTTGTTATGTTTTAGTCTAGCTGTAATTGGACTTTGATTGACTTTCTGTTCAACTGAATAATTGAATGAATGAATGGCCTGTTTAATTGAAATATAATACCATAATGATGTGTAAGAATTACGTGTGTGTGTGTGTTTATTTGTACACAAATAATAGAACTAATTGAAATGTGTCGAATGCTAAATGTGTTTGTGTGTTTGGACAGACAAATGCTCACATCAACGATGCGGTCAACAACAACAATAATAATAATAATACAATGTTGACAATGATGATAATAATGACGATCAATCATTATTGAAATCAATTTTGTAATGTGGTCAATTCCATTTTGCACGTTTTACGTAAAATTTATGTTTATCGTTCAAACTGCGGATAGCCAAAGTGCTTATTTTTATAAATTGAATTAGAACATGTTGAAGAATATTTGGCAAGTTTGCTCTAGCTTTCTAGCTTAAAGTTTAATGAGAACTTGAACTATTTTTCTCACCCCTCCCATCATTTATTTTGACACTGGTCGTAAGTCGATTGCAGTCAACCAAAAATTGTGTTACGCATTTATTTTCAACATTCAACATTTTTTCTTTTTTTCGCTCTCCCACACGTGTAAACTGGACTGTGCACTGTGATGGGAGAGATTCGTCTGTCGGATGCTCTTGTCTGTCTCTGTGTTTGCCGTTTGCTGTGGCAGTTGCATGTTTAATTGCAACTAAAAACAGCTAAAAACAACAGCAGCAGCAACAACAACGACAACGTCAACGAGAACGAATTGCGCTTGCAAGTTCTGTGAACTGTGTCAAATGACGTAAGGGGACAGCGGAGGAGGTCGGCGACAAAAGCAGTAACACAAGAACATCTAAAAGCAACAACAGCAACAACAAGTTTAGTTTGCCTGCTGCTGCTGCTATTTGTTTTTGTGTGTCGCATTTTTTCTCCTCTCGCTCGCTCGTTCGTTTGCCATTTGCCATTTGCCGTTTCACCCGTTTACCCGGTTGCCCGGTTTCCTGCAATTTGCGCGCAGGCAACGCTTCCTCTTAAGCGAGAATTGCAGTCGCAGCGCTGTCGCATCGCAGCCCTGCCGCAGGTGTTGGTGTTAAAGTCGACTGCTATTTGCTACTCTTACAGCTGCAACAGCAACAGCATGTGTGTGTGTGTGTTTGTGTGTGTAGCGCATATGTCACTTGTCTAAATAGCACCAACTGGTGGGTGAACTGTTAAAGGCCGAAAAGGCGACTAGCACAGGTTTGTGGATGTGTGTGTGTTTTGGCCATGCATGCAAATGCAACATTTGCAACACCGTTTGTTGCTACCAATGTTGTTATCTTCCTTTATTTTCCTATTTGTATACCCTGCATTCGTAGCAGGCGGGTATTCTGTGTCAAAGTACCAAATCAAAAATAAAAACACAGTATGAAAAGAACTTACAGATAGTGTTAAAAAAGTAATGTTTATAGGGTATCTCTCTTCAAGTTGTCAATTGCCTAGTGTATGTCGTGCTACAAGGTGGCAACACTGACACCAACGCCAACAGCAACAGCAAGAACACAAACCGGCAGTCATTTGGCTACCTTTGGCGCTGTGTGTTTGTTTTGGGCTTCAAATGAACGCAGGGAAGCGTTGAGAAAAAAAAAAGAAAAAATTGGTGAAAAGGAAAGCAAAGTTAACGCTAGGATTCGCAGTGCTAACAAAATTTAACTTGAACAAGAACAAAATTGCAAAGAGTATTTCAATCTTATATGAATGGAAAAATAATTTGCATTTCAAAACATTGATTTATAGTTATTTTTAATAGTCTTTGTCATATTTTATTTGTTTTCCCTAAGCCACACACAATTTCCCTTTGTATTTGATAACGATAACAAATTGTGGACACTTTGATATTGAGTGCATTTAAAAGTTTAGCATATCGATAAATAAGTACATAAGTATAATTCGTATATGAAAACCCAAAAACTGATAGCAAAGTATTTCCGTTACGCTTTCCCTTTCCCTTTGCCTTTGCCTTTGCCATGCTCACTCACACGAAATTCAAACAAATGGCAAAGTTAAATTTGAAAATAATAGAAAAACTTTTTACAGTCCCTCTCTGCTGGCAAACGGCAACAAAAACAACAACAACAGTTGGAGTAACAGTAAAAGTAACAACAACAAAAACAATCAGTGCAACAACATCAAGTAACAACAATAACAATAATGCAACTAAAATGAAACTATTTCGAGTGAAATAAATCTGTTAGAATGTGCAAAACTCTGCCAGCGCATTGCGGCCAGCATTTCCAAAGGGTGTGGGGGCGGTGGGGGCGTGCAAAGGGAAGGAGCTTGTTGGGGAAGGGTAGCTGAATATTCTTTTTTTTGCTGGCGGGGTGCAGTAAAAGGCGCTCGAATTGTGGTGCTTTGGGTAGTGGAATCAGTTTTATTGCCAAACGTGTTTGTTGCTCAATTTAACTAAAAGTGCTGGCATCGTTGCCTGTCGACACAAATATGTATATCGAACAAAATCAAGCAAATATGCTAGACTAAAAAGATACTCCTTACCAAAATTATATGTTAATATATCGTTGTAGCTAAGATTGGGTATTAAAAATAATGAATCTATTTTATTCATATTTTTTTATGTACAAAATATTTGTATAGAATTTTTTAAGGTATAAGCCACTTCATAATCGACTATTGATAGACGGATGCAAAGAATAACAAGCCAAAACTATTTGGTTATTGTTCTAGTTGTTGTTGCTGTCATTTAAGCGATGCGCCATGATATTTATCATCAAATATATTTGTGTATATGAACAAATAAATAAATATATATTATATTCATTTTTTATTTACTTTTGCATTAGTTATTTTGCGAGAGACGCGTTTTTTTCTGGTTTGGCTTAGTTAGCATTTGATTCATTTGCAAGTTTTTTTCATACGATAGATTTGAAATCGATGCATAAATCAAAAATGGTGTCATTGTCGGTTAGATGACGGCATTTATTGGCCAGAAAACAACAACAAAAAACAATCGTTGTCTGCGCTATGAATATGCATGCAGCGACAAGTTTAAGCAAAGGAACAAACAACAACCAACAAATGTCAACAATCAGCCCGAAAAGATCGCTAACTTTTTGGCCTAGAAAAAACACAGTGAAAGGAGCGTGAGAAATAAGGAGGGAGTGAGAGAGAAAGAGGGGGAGTGTAAGGTTACATTTTCCATGGCCAATTGGCTGGCAGGTGACGTGCCACTTGACAATTGCTACGTTTTCGATTTGCCGAAAAGTGGCAAAGAGGACCAACAACAAGAACAGCAACAAGCATGGCAACACCATCAAGGGTCTGGTCTGACATCAGAAGGTGCCCACGGCACGCCCATTTAGACCGTGTGCTCGGTTCAACGCCCCTGCAGCGAGCGACGACGTTTACGTGACTTGTTTCATAAACAAACAGCAGGCAAAACTGCACGGAAATTGCCAGCATAGGTGGCAGACACACAAAAACACACACACACACAAACAGCGAAAGAGACACAGGACATGCCACATTGACAATGCCAACAGCACAGGTGTCTGTGTGTGTGTTGGGGCGACATTGAGGCAAAAGTTGCTCGCTGGCAATTTGCACTTTTGCATACAAGTTGGTAATTGTTTTCGCCAAATTCTGCAGCTGTGCTCACACATCACTGACTGACTGACTGACTGACTGACTGACTGACTGACTGACTGACTGACTGATAGCAATTATGACCGTGAGCCTCATTTTAATCATTCAAGAGTCTGGCCCATCGGATTGGCAGAGCAGCTGCGTCCAGTATTTTCTCCTTTGTATATACATTAGCGGCAATCAACGTACGAGAGTTGCTGTCAAAAGAGTTGTGCAACAATTCAACGCACATTGCTTTCAGCTCTAAATGAGACATCAAAAGTAAAAAAACTTTTCTCATTACGCTCCTCCCCGCCCTTCACACAGTTTAAGCCACTTATGAACGGCCCAAAAAGAAAAGTGAGATGCTGGCACAGGGACAATCACTGTTGCAGGTACCTAGGATGAAGAAGCGAGAATAAGAGTAAGGGTACGAGTGCTTAAGGGCAAGTCTCCATGCAGTATGGTGTATATATATATATATAAATGGATAGATAGGTGAAGCGATGCAGCCGAGAAGCCAAGTTTTGTGCCATCAATTTTCGCAAGGCAAAACTTTCAATGCATATTCAACATCATTAGAAAGTCAGGGCAAAGTAGCTATGCTGCAGGCCGTTGCTGAAATGTAGGCTATAACTTATGACAAGCGGGAAATGAAAGGGAAAGGGAGAGAGTTTACAAGTTTATTAGCTTTAATGCAGTGTGTGTGCGACATAGCTTTAATAAGTGCGAAACTAAATGGACCCAAAAGACGTGCAACCAGCAGCTCTACATGAGCTTGCAGTCCCAACAGCGTCCTCTCTTTTCCGATTCGGTATCGGGCTCAGGCTCGTTCCTTGATAATTCCTTCGACGACAACTGCTCCAACTCTATGGTATTAGACGGCTCTGAAGGTGGTGGTTGTTCCTGAATGCAGCGCTCATTCCAGATGCCATCAAAGAGTGGGCCACAAGAGATGTCCCCATCAGAGGCACTGCTCCAGCGTGTATAGCTAGTTACTGTTAATGAAATCGATCATATACATATATATATGATGATTTAATGACGAGTTAATATCTAAAAAACTTACAATCATCGACTATTTTATTGGCCAGCAAACGAGATTCCAAACCGGGCACAAAATCGGGTGCTTCTGGATTCAAACGATTGCCCAAAGTGCGACTGCCGCTTGGCTGCACTAAAATCTTTTCCTCCTCCTTCTTCTTCTCGGACATGACAAGCTGCTTCTTGAATGGTTCAACCATTTTCATGGCTACCCCATCATTCATTTCCATTTAGTTTGATTTTTCTTTACAGATTTTACAAAGGATACAAAAAAGAAAATTTTTTTTAGCGAAATTAACAAACTTCAAGAATATTAAATATTTCTGTTTTTGATTTGTTTAGTTAAGATTTAAAGCCAGCTACGTTCGAGAACTTTAATTATATGTTTGTAGATTTCAACATTTGCTTTTCATTTCTTTGCGTAACTTTATATACCTGAAAGTTTGACTTTGATGCCTTGGCCAGCTTTGATCAAAACTTGTTTGATTTTCTTATTGATTTTCTGTGAACTAAAAACTATTTGAAATTGTTATTTCAATGAAACCTCTTGTTAAATAGTTTTACTAAAATTGATATGAAAGAAAAACAATTACATAACAAACGTATTGGAAATCCCTTAAAATTGTTGCCATATATCCTGCAGGTGAATGGAAATTGTAAAGCTCAGCAAATTATATATATTTTTGAAACCGTGTTCATTGACTGCTTCATTGTTCGATGCTCTACTAAATAATAATAATATTCTTTTGTAAGCTTGAAAAAAATAAATACTATATGGAAAATAGTGCTTCCACCCATTTGTTTAAATGCTTTTGTGTGCTATTTGAGCTGATTTTGCGTGCAGTTGGCAGCTCGCCACGCCTACTGTCCACCCATTTCCCATCAGCTGGAAGCCACACCAAACAGCACAAATGTAAACAGCAACTATTGTATATATTGCATGTAAAACCATGTCCCCTACTCCCTACACACCGCGCAACACGCAGAATAAAATAAAAATGCCGTGCGTCAGGACTTGCCAAATATTTTGCCAAACCAAATAAATCCATTTTCAATACCCCGTTGCACAGTCGACAGCCAAAGACACAGAACGAGAGTTAAAACAACTAAAAATAAATGAACAAAATCCATTCGAATCGATGCAAAATACTGCGAATTTGAGCCGGCACAGTTAGAGTATTAGTGGATTAGAGAGAGAATAAAGGAAAAAAGAGAAAGGGAGAGAGGGCAGTGAACTCATACACAAAGCTTGAAAACTATGCGAAACCGCATAAACAACAACGTAAATAAATCAATGTAAACAATCGAAACAGTTGTCGGTAAATTGAAATTTGAAATGCAACGCTGCAGTTTGCCTTTTTTTTTTTTGGAATCCCTCTTATGTTTGGGGATCGTTGCTGTTGCCTTTTGCTTTGTGTGTGACAGCAATGCAAACTTTTGCCAAAAAACAAAAAAAACTGAACAGAGCAACAGTAAAAGGAAAGATGACTACTAAATCGTTTTGCATATGAAGTTTGGCAACAACTCGAGAGGCAAACAATTAAAAAAAATCAGAAACTAGTCAAAAATAACAATATGCGTTAATTGAAAAAATGACTGGATATTCAAGGGAGCTGACAAAAAAAACTGTGACATTGGTTTTTCAACTTTTTTTATAGTTCAAGAACTTTGTTCAATGCTGAACAATATCTTCCGCTTAAGTCGTTCTTAATGTGTACTTTAATATTCATTTAAACTCTTTGCTAACAAACTTTTTTCTGGTGTAAAGCCAGAAGTAGTCTGGCTCGTGGGTGCGGCATCATGTGACACGTGTCATGTGGCACTGCAGCAGCAACTGCTAGACAGACGACACAGAAACAAGCAGAACAAGGCAGAAATGTAGCAACGAGTAGTAGAAGTTGGCAAATGCCAACGCATGTTTTGTGTGTTTGAGAGAGCTGTGGCTGCTGCTGTTGCTTTGAGAATAAAGTCGAGTAAAATGAACTTCACATGGAACAAAGCGCTGGCTAAAGCACGGACAATAACAACAACAACTACAACAATAAAAGAAGCAACTCAAATTCACTTGCTGCCTGCCTGCCTGCCTGCCTGAATTTCTGACTTTCTGAGTTTCAGTTATCAACAGCAGCTACTGTAGTAGAAAGTAGAGTGTGGCAAGTGGCATGTCCAAGTGGCATGTTAACGCTGTCCGGCTGCCATTTCACACCGCGTAGATTTTATGTACTGTAAAATTTTCCCTCGGCCAGCAAAAACTTGCGCAATAAAATAAAGTAATTAAAAACCGCACAGCCCCTCCCACCCCCCTCCTCGACCAAAAAAGAAAATTGGCTAATCTGCTGCGTTGTATTTTATTGAGGAAATATAAGTAGATAAAACGTAAGTGTATATCTTCCGTTTCGAGCAGGTGCCGCCGGCCCCTATCCACCACCACAACAACAACAACACCCCAACAGCAATAGAATTTTTATGATAGAATTACAAATTTGGATGTTTGCTTGTTTGTAATTAAATTTGACTTTGTGTTGATGTTTTGTTTCGTTGTTCGTTTATAGTTGAATTTGTTGTTGCTGTTGTTCTTTTTGTTGTTGTTGTTGTTGTTGTTGTGTGAGACTTTTATGGGCGTGACACGTGAGCTATTTTAATGACATTGAAACGGAAGCAGTTGCCATCGCTTTGCTGTTGTTGTTTGCTTGTTGTCCTTTTAAACTTTTTAATCACGCAAATGCACGGCTAGCAGGGGCTAGTGAAATTTTAATTAAAATAAATTGCTGTCAAATTGGCTGCATTGTTGTTGTTGTTTTTTTATTTAGTTTTGTTTAAAACGTGATCGTAATGTCAGCTGTATGGCTTTTAAATGGCTGGCAAATTAAATGTAATTGCCATTGATTGCAGCTTAGACAAAGTGCTCATTAAAATACAAAATAACTGCAATCGATAAATGGGTCAGATCAATGCAGCTAAACGTTTGCTTTCAAGCATAGTGATTCAACAAACTGTTCGAACTATGTATATTTGAAAAAGTTTATGCAGTGAATCAACATTTATATTGGTGGTATAAGCTCCGTTCTGCCAATGAGTGTGAAAGTAAAGCAAATGGCTCAAAGGCTCACTCGACTACAAAACACTTGGCCACAAACTTAAGAACAACGCTGACTGGCTCTGAAAAGTATGCAACCAAAACTGTCAGAAGTGACTGCAAACTTTTGCCAACAATAAGTTAAACTTGTCGTTCTCGATGCCCACCCCCGCTCTCTCTCTCTCTCTCTCTCTCTCTCTCTCTGTCGCTTGACATTCGCGGCATAGTTCCAATGATTGGGAAAATTCAGAAAAGCTAGTTTATCTGTCCATCTATCGCATAGTGTTGCTCAATCGTTGTTTCATGACAATTTGTTGCGTATACGTCGCATGGTCGCACCGGAATAGCCAGTGGCCAGTGGTGATCAAAGCCAAAGCCATTTACAATTGCCATTCAGTTGCCTGTTGTGCATAGCTGTGAAATGCTCGGGAGTGTCGTGCAATTTCCGGCCAAAATGTATACAGGCCTGGATGAATCGTACATTTGCTCGATTTTGTGTCCCGTTGAGAGCGCTGCTAATGGCTCAAAAAGCTAAAATGATAATGACTGACAAATCCTTTATAGTTAGTAAAATCTATGGCCTTTCAGGGTATTCAACTTCAATTTCTTTCAATTCAAACACATCAGCTAAATCATCAGTCCTAATAGATATTAATATGATGGTTCGTTAAATTATAAAATAGGTTGTCACATTTGATATTCGATTTGCCAGTATGAGAAAGCCAACCTGATACCTTGAAGCTGGTTTACTTTTGCTTGCTCAATGACAGACACATGGCAATTATGGATATGCATATTTGATGATGTTAAACATATTGATATGGTTCCTTTTTATTCCTTATGCTTTTATTTTCTTTTTTGACCTTCGCTCGTCAATTTCGTATGCTCACTAATTTGTCCTTGGCATCGTTAATAAATCATTAAAAATGAATTCATGTCATTTCCGTTATTTGCTCAGAAAAGGGAAAGCTTTTCCTTTACCGCGAGCAAATGAAAATGAAAGAGAGAGACAGAGAGAGAGAGAGAGAAAGGTTGGCGAATTGGTGGTTGGGTTGAGAGAAGCGAAAACAATAAGCAAATGTAAATCAACAGTATGAAAAAGGCATTCAAATTGTCAGTCGTGGAGCAAAAGGAAAAGCGGCTCAGATTATTAAATCCCTACATGACAATCGACAGCAACAGCAAAAACAGCACGAAAACGAACACCAACACGAACACGAACAGCAACACCATCAAGAATAACAAGCGACACAACAATGACAACATGGACATCCTTCAGCCGCACGGCGTCGACAGCATTGTCAGCCTCAATTTCTCCTTCGTTCGCCAGCAGCGCAACTTATTGTCAGAATGGATGCCAAAGATGGCAAGGACACGCGGCCAGGCAGGCGGCAGTCAATAATGCCAAATTGGAACCACTGACAAAAGTCCTCTTTGTATTTAAGTCCTTGTTGTATGTATGCATGTAGTATGTAGTACGGATGGTGTAGTTGGTCTTCAGAGGCACTTATGATTTTATTTTTTATTTTTATTTTATTTGACTTTTAAATTAAAGACAATTATTTCTATGTAAATTTGGAAAAGGGAACTACTGACAGGTGTCAGGCAATCGTTGCAACTCTTAGGTAACCAACTGATTACAGGCCATCTGCTTGGCCACGCCCACTTTAAAAGTGCCCCAAACGCCCTTCCTTGAGTTGCGTTGGGTAGCTAGTTATTATATTAAGAGAGAGAGAGAGAGAGAGAGATAGAGAGAGAGAGAGAGAGAGAGAGAAAGAGAGAGAGATAGAGCGCAAGACCTGAAGATGATTATCTTTCAGTTTGGTTAAGATAAGTTTTTTTTTTTTTTTTTGTAATTTCATTATGGTTGATATACAAAGAGTGTGGCTAATAACATGCCACAGCCACAAAAAGTTTTAATTTTGTTTGAAAGCAGCTAGCGAAACTTGTGCGGCAAATCTGATGTTTCTGATGTTTGCAAAGGGAAGTTTTCATTCCTTTCCGATTGAGGCTCCGATTCGCAAACGCTTTTCACTTTTTTACACACACACACACACAAACTAAACTAAACTTTGTGTTGAGTCAAGCGCCGCAATTTAATTTGCCTTTCGTATCAGCTGTTTGACTCATTCAGCTAGAGTTGGTAAATGTTCTACTTCGTGTGTGTTGCCCAACTACACATAAGTATGCAATAAGTTTTTGTGGGTTTCGTATAAGACCGCAAGTTTGTTGTCGGCCACATTATTTTATGCTTCACAAATTAAATACATTTTGTTTGCCTAAGAAAATAGTATCTTTAAAATAGCCATGCACATGATGGCTGCTTTGATTTAAGGCCAGTCGACCGCATTATTTTGGTTGAAGTCATGTTTTTTGTTGTAGTGGCCAAAAACAAACTCGACTTGCTTCTTGACCAACCGCCTTTTGAGTCTAAATTAGAATTATTTTTCGTCTGAACGCACCCAAAGCAACAAATTACAGGCCATCTACATTATTAACCATTATTAATTGATGAAAGCACTGTACAAACTTATATATATTCTAGTTCAACTGTTGCCGGGCTTTCACTATTTAAATAGTAAATTTTAATTGTTATGCAGGCCAGCAACATAAGTAATTAAATCGAATTGTTAATTTATGTTACGAAAAATTCATCTACCGTCAGTTACTGAAACATGAAGAGCCATTCACTGTTTGACACTTTCCTCCGACCACAATTCTGTGTCACTGCACATCGCTGGTTGGCAACATTTGTGATTGTATTCGACAAACTTTGAGTTGGATACACGCACACATGCTTGAGCACACACACACACACACACACACTCACACACAGACAGATAGAGACACACATATGTAGATAGCAACAAGCCTTTGTAATTAGCTCATTTACATTGATTTGCATCGACAAGGCAACTTAAACATTTACATAAATTGTCTTAATTAATTTGGCTTATTAATTATAGAAATTTGTTGTTCGTTTTAACGCCTGACTGCCTGCTTGCCACAAACATATATAAAGCCGCACAAACCAAAAACCAAAGCTAATCATAAATTTTGAGGCAGAATGTTATCGACCATTTTCCAAAATGCTGCGGTCATTCTGTAAAGTGCATCCGACTTTGAATGTGTGTGTGTGTGTCGCAAATGACATTTGATCATTTTGGCTAGCATAATTAAAACCAAATGTTAGTCAAAATGTTGTTGTTGTTGTTATAGGCATCCTAGCAAATTAAATGCTAATTTAAATGTGTTTAACAAATAATAATTGCATATCTCTGTATGTCAATCAATGCTGCGAGCTTAAAGCTTATTCAAAAAATTATTTAATATGGTGAAACATCAATGTTAATAAATGTTTGTGGCCAGTTAAATATATTTATTCCGATTTCTACCGCAGAACAGTATTGGCGCCGTTTAAGTAATTTTTACTAGTCTAACATTGAAATAATATCAAGTCCAGTTAGAGAGCAATGAAAAGATATTCCTGCCGTACCATATCCAGTATGTTTTGCCAGAACTTTTTAATTTTTTTTTTTTAAATATTTTTCATATTGCATAGAACGTCTAACATGGCGTACGCTTAATGCAGCCAACACTCCAGTCGTATTAGTATCAAAAAGCAATTTGTGTGTTGCGCCAAAAACCACAATAAGATGCAACTAAATGCTGTGCACAGAAGACGAAATCACAGTGAAAGAGCAAGAGGGAATGATAATGCGTTTAATAATCTCATAATTGCAACCATGAAAATAAAGCTGCGCAAATTGTGTCTTGAGTTGGATTGTTGAAGCAGCAACAACAGCATCAGCAACAGCTGCATATGTTTGTTTGCCTGGGCGTGTGGCGTTAAAGCACTCGATTATGCTTAGATTTCGACAACGATGTGAGTGGGTGCGTGTGTGTGTTGGTGTTTGTGTGTGTTGGTGTTAGTGTGTGTGAAATAAATAGAAAATATTTGAATTGCAATTGGCAGGAGTATGGAAAATTGCACATACGCCATGTGCGTGTGGCTTAGTAATTGCCACCAACAACAAACTCATCGTCGTCGTTGGCGTCGTCGTTGGCGTTGGCGTTGGCATTGGCATCTTTGTCGTTATGCTCATCGTTGTTGCTGGGCTGCTTAAAACAATTAGAAATGCAACATTGTTTTAATCTCTTTCGCATTTAACGCAAATTGCTCGGCATTAAGTCGCTGCCGCACGGCACTAAGACAATGGCAGTAGCGGCAACGAATGATTATGGCTTTAATGCTCCGGCACAAAGCACAGGCGCTATGGACCGAGTTGCTTGCTTGCTCTGCCACTGCCACTTTGCTGCCGTAGCTCAAACACAAGTGCAATAATTCCAATTTAAGCATTTCCACGAGCAGCTAGAGCAACCAATGATGATGCTGATGCAGCTGCTGTGGTGCAACAGCGTGGCAACAGCATTCGAGCATTCATATGAATGCCACACCATAAATTCTTGATGTCCAACTTCTGCCAACTTGTGTTCATCCTATTACTTACTACTCCTACTACGCTTAGCTAGTAAAACTCGTACCACGTTCATGGCTTAGAAAGGAACGCGATCTACACATACTACTACTTTTCATCTGAAACTTCTCTTGTGGGTTAATAATCATTTTGGTTTGCATAGTTTGTACTGAAGCTCTTGCATATTGTGGCTGCCAAATTGAAACCTTAAACTTTGGTTTCTAAACTCAGCTTTGCTTTGTATGCTGTTTGTGGCACAACAAAATCTTTGCATTGATATTAATTTCTCTATTTGCGTAAAACTTGGTAACAATTGAACCCAACCCAATAATAATTTACAGTTTATTATATAGTTTTTTGTTTAAATTCAATTAAAAGCTGTCCCTCGTAGCCGTAAATTGGGAATGTTATTAATGCGAGGCTTACGCTGCATTATGTACGCTTTTATAAGCCTTTTGGCATAATTCAGCCGCTATATACATATATATATATATATAGACCTCGGTTAAATGAATTTATGCACAGAGTCACACACACACACACACACACCGACACACTGAATTCCATGCAAAAAGAACCAGCGAAATGGATATACCTTTGAATAAATGCAGCCCATGCATGTTAAGCGCTGAGAATTTGTGATTTTCAGTGTGTGCGTGTGTTTTTTAGCTCTCTTTTTGTTCATACGCCACATGCACATCAAATTTAAAAAAAAGGAACGAAGAGTCAGGAAGCGGCAGTGAGTTGCGAGCTGCGCCGAAATAAAAAAACCAAAAACACACAAATATTTAAATGTATAATGAGCAGCTGAAAGCTTTTTAATGGCTTTTCAATTAGACCAGCTCGTCGGCAACGAAGGAGGAACATCATGCCTCAGTAAGAGAGAGTGAGAGACAGATTGTTTGTGTGTGAATCCTTAAGTATGTGTGCGTGTGCATGTGGAACGGTTTTGCAATTGCCCAGGTAGCGGCTGCAGTATGTTGCCTAATTATGCAGAAGCCGAGATTTTATTATAATAAACAACACGATATGAAAGAAGATGAAACGACTATGAGTGCTCCACGCTGATAACACGTTCGGGCAATCAGCAGCTGGCGTTATTTAACTAACTGCTAATTAAAAACCTATCCGTAAGTCACTTAAGCAAAAAAGTATGCTACACTTTTTTTCCGTAAATTTATTTCTTTTAACTGTGTTCATTTGTAGCCTCATTTTTAGACATTATTCAACAAAAGTCGACAGTCTTTTCCTGGCTAATCGCTTGTTTAGTAATGCACACGTTAAGATAAACAAGAAACTCGATATTCATTCATTTGGTTTGTGAGCTTTCGAATTTATTTGCATATTTATGGCTTTTGCGTTGCTTGCTCAAATCAAATGTGACAAAAATGTTAATTAAATAAACCATTTACAACAATTTTAATAAGCCATATATATCAATTTCTCAACAAACACACACAGATCTAGACAAATAAAGCCAGAAAGACATGCAAAATTCAAAAGCTGTCTGACACTTGGCATTGCTAAGGGTGTGCAGTGTGTGCGTTTGTGTGCGACAAATTTCATTTTGTTAAAACCGCAAATTGGCAAATATTTTAGTTTGCACAACACACACACACATATATACACTTAAACATGGTTATTTTAATTGATTTGCGCTAAATTTATTGATTTCAATTTTGTCAACAGTTGTTGAGCCAAAAATATTTAAGTTGCTTAACCAACTTGAACTCATTATTGGGATCTTTATGAGCACAAAACCTTTCTGCCTCTCCCTCTTACCAGTCGCCCTCTCTCACCCTCTAATTCTATCCACCCAATTGCTTATTTGCATGTGCGACTGTGCTGGGAGCACATAAATTAATGCGCCGCTTTCGCTTAAGAGCCGCTGCCGGCTGTTAGCTGTTTACAATTTTAGCCATGTTTGCAATTTATTGAGCGCTTTAATGCATTTGGCTAAGCCCCAGAGTGCTAATGGCCCTTTTATATCTGTTTTAGTTAATTGCACAAATTACTTGCGCTTATTTATTTGCCTATAGGCAATATTTGTGGTTGAAGTTTTTATTAATAATAATATCATTTGTTCCCCTATTTTAAAATCAATTAATATTTAATTCAAGGTTTTTAAAATTTGCATCAAATTGAATTTATTTTATATTTCGCCCTTTAAAATAAAATTCGGATTAAAATGTTGATATCCCTTAGCTTGTTTTGTATATATGTATATATATATTTATTTTTTTGAGATTGTCTGTGTATTTGCTTGTTTGTTTATGTGAACTGTTTATGTTTAAGCAATTAAACTGACCCATTCATGAGCACAAAAGACACTTGAGGATAAAAACTGCTTTTGTTTTCATCAATTTTGCTTTGCTGTCTGCCCTTTTGCTGTCTGTTGCTGTGGGGTTTCTTGGCCAGTTGCTGTTGTTACTGCTGCTGTTGCTGTTGATTTTATACTATATAGTATTCAAATTAGTTCGTTTTGCACGAGTGGCACTCGAATGAAAGCTACGACAAAAACAACTACTATTACTGCTGCTGTGATATATATTTTTCAACTACGCCTGACTGACCAACCAAACAGGAGACTGACTGTCTGACTTGCCGGGATTGCAGAGTCGCTGTGAGTGGGCTCTCATTCAGAGCAGAGCTATCAAGTTGCTTGTGAGAAGTGCTTATCCTCAAATCAGTGACACTTGAATGTGCAGCACAAGTGACTGACCAAGTGGGTGACGGTGAGCCCGACTCGTCTCGACTCGACTCAACTCGACTCGTCTCAGCGCTGGAATGAATGGATGGCGGTGGATGGGTATAATGGCAGGGTCAGACGGTTAGCTGTGACAAAAGTGCGAAGCTTGCCTTCATTTATTTACTTTGCCGTTTGCCATTTGCCATTTGCCATTGGCATTGCCAACTGGCCAACTGGCCAACAGACGGCAAGTGTTGTGAAGTGTTGTTTGCGGCCCTGATTGAGTAGCTAAATAAAGTTGGCAAATTCCCCTTTGTCGACATCAACTCTCCAGTCGTCGTCTTAGTTGCCTTGGCGAGCGATTTATGGAACTACGTGTAGGGTGTGACGATGACGATGAGAATGACGATGATGCCCTGCTAATAGACTTAAGCGTATCAATTTTATCCCCAGCTAAAGTATTTCACCTATTCGCTGTTGTTGTTGTTGTTGTTGTAGCATGCCAGAAGTGTCCACTAAGCCGTCGCCTTTGCTTTTGCCGTTGCCGTTGCCTTCGCATTTGTGGAATGTGTGATTAGAAAAAAGTTGACTTTGACTTTTCGCTGAAATAGGAAAGGAAAAGCTATTCAATTAAATTAACCCACTGAACTGCAACCAACTGTCAGCTGAGCTATGGGCTCTGTACTGTACTTAATTATTTATAGAATATGGTGGAAGTACGAAAAGTATTTCAAACAACTTGGATCAAGTTAAAGTCCAAGCGTAAACACTTGAATCTAAACTAAATTAAAGCCCAACAAGTGTTGACCATTGTCTTGCTTAGTTTTTATAGCGAACAGTTCCAGTTCCTTAAACATTTTAGATAAATTTTAAAAATGAAATCAAAGTTTAGGAACAACAACAACATTGCTAGGCAATTTTAAGCCGCTTACTGATGCATTTGACTGTCGCATTGGTCTACTGGCCGGCAATTTGCGAATCCTGGCTCGGTCCGGCTGTAAGCCAAGCGCAACTTATTTATAGTTGGACCATAGCGACGCAATTTATCGTCATTAGCGTGAACCACAGCGAGTTTTCACTTGAATATTTTCACGAGCTGAAAATGAAATGCCTGCGGTCATTCACTGCGCTGCTTGGGCGCCTTTGTAAATGATGACTGGCAGGGGTGGGGGAAGGACAAAGGAGAATGGGGCAAGGGGAGCAACGAATACAACTGAGAGGAATGACGACGACAGCCGTAATGATGATTACTGACGGTTTTAAATCATTCGCTAATTATTGCAATTGTTGCCTGCGGCCAGTCAACTGGCCAGCTCGTTGATGACGCCTGAATAATTGATGACGGGCAAGTGACGACTCCGACTCCGATTCCGACGACGACAAGCAGGATCTGTAATCAAATTTCAAAAGAGTTGACTACCCTTGTAAGCACTTTGTTTATGTGTGTGTGTGTGTGTGTGTTGGCCAACAAAACAAACCGAACCACTTTCAATTCGCCATTCGCTATTCCCATTTAAGTACTCAAAACCACAACAACAACAAAAAAAAAAACAATACCAAATCACTGGCAATTGTGCAGCTCAAAGTAAGCCTCACGGCAATAAACCTAATTTATTATTACCAACCCGAAACGTGCTACACAAGCCCCCTTCACCCCCACCGCACTGTCTAACCAACCGCATGGTGGCAACAATTTGGCCATTAGTTGCCGTGAAATGCCGACAAAATTGCCGCCACCATTTCGATATGAATGTTAATACATAATTGCAAATTGCAATTGCAGTTGTGCCACAGCACTTTCAACCTGGTTGTTGCCGCAGCAACTCCCTCTCTCTCTCTCTCTCTCTCTTTCTATTTTATTGGGCTCAGTTGGAGAGTTGCTCTAAGCCCTCGAGCATACCCAGTCGATAGTAATGACAATTAGTAATATATTTTGTTGTATGCATTTGCAAACAGTTGAACCACAATATTTGTGTGTGTGTGTGTGTGTGCTTTATGTTGCACTTAGCAGGTTACAGGTTGGGGATCTGTTTGGTTGATAGTTGAAGTATTTGAGCGCAGCCGCGAAATGGTTATTAAATTTTATCAAAAGAAGACTCAATTGTAAATAAAAGCTATGAATTAAACTAAAACTTGGTTCGCATGTGTAAAGCATTTATTTGTTAGTTTTGTCTCAAAAATCTTTTCTTACTTAATATTTCTTTAGAGCCCGAGGTTATGAGGTTGGCCTGACACTTGACACAAATGTGAACCCACACAAAAACACACTCACACACACATTCGAACACACCCACGTTTGGGTGGACAGACAAACAACTCATTTCGCTCAGTGAACTCAACAATAAGCATAAAAACATTCATCACTGATTCACTACGTGAGCTGGTTGTCCAATTACTATTGTTGCAGCCTGTAGCATGATGATAATTATGATGTTGACGATGATAATGACGATGATGAATACATGAGTGCTACTGATTGAATATCAACGCCAGCCAGCATTGAGCAGAACCAGCACACACATAAACAAAAGGGCCAACTCTGGCAGTTAACACTTTCGAGTCTCGTTTCCGACTGTTTTCTGCATGTAATACAATATTTGCCATGTGTCAGCTATGCGACTGACTGACTGACTGTGTGTATGTGTGTGTGTGTGTGTGTGTGTGTGCAGCATATTTTCTACGCTAGTCAACTGTCAGATTTAGCGTTGTGCCAGCATAAAATGTTAAAAATAATGCCAGAGTCATAGACAGGCAGGCAAGGCAAGGCAAGGCAAGGCAGGCGGTCTTTATTTGGGCATCGCCCGCATCAACAGCAACACTGTGCCTGCCGTTTTTTGGGGTGCCACATGCCACATGCTACATGCCACATGCCACATCATCATCATGCCCACTGTGTCCCTCCCTTCCCCCACCCTCTCACCACCACTGGCAAAGCGACCCAGTTACAGAGGCCCCAACCAATCCCCAATCTCTTTGGTACCAGCAACATTATCAGCCATTTGTCGCATACAATCTGTTTGCCTTCTTTATTTTTCTTGGGTTTCTCTTGCTTGCCCTTCGTTCGTCTTCGTTGTCGTCTTCTTTGGCTTCGGAGTTTTCTCTTTTTGCTACTTTTTCTACTTGCTACTTCCGGTGACAGCGTAATATTGTAATATGCTTATGTCTCTGTCTGTTTGCTAGTCTGCAGATATGGGCTATGAAAATGAAAATGAGAACCGTCACGGGAACGAGAGCTCACCGATGTACTACATCCTGCAGTGCAGGAGCCGGTGAGTTTAAGAGGGGGTTGGCGATTGTCAGTTGTAGTTGGGTTTGTGTGCTGCTTGCTTGTAAGCAAATTTGCTTTGTCAGCCGTTGAAAGTTTTCAGCATGTTATTTATTATTGCGTTGGGTTTTTCTCTGTATGAATGTGGATTTGGTTTTGTTTTTTGTCGCTTATCCAATGTGTGTGTGTGTTATTTTTTCTTTAGTAAGAAATCAATCAAATAGTTTCTGGTTGTGGGAAGGGGGGTTGGGGGGGATGTACAACTTGATCAAATTAAAAGGCAGCCAGTATATCTTGTAACACACATACACACACACACACACACACACACACACACCCACACCCACTAACACATATTCAGCTATGTGCGTAGATAGACATTGGCATTGCAATTTGAAGACATGCAGTTGAAATGCATTTCGTGTTGCCTGCCTGTTTCATGTGGCAACAACAACAATAACAACAAGAACAATAACAACAACACACAAGACGAACACTTCATTTTGTATGTATCTCCATTTCCATTTGGCATTTCCCACTGCCATGTTAGCATTGCCATTTTACCCGCCACTTTGCCGCACCACACACCCAATAGCTACTAGCTACGTGCTAAGAATTTTAATTAACAGATAAATCAATAAGAAATATGGACAACGCCTGTCAGTGTAAGTCTCTGTTTGTGTGTGTTTGAAGAAGCATTGCTCACCAACTAAATAAACTTCTTTTGAGGCTGAGACTGAGACGGAGACGGAGACTGAGGCAAATGTCTATTGCTGCCTCCAGAGAGCGGTAGTTAAAGAAAAGCGCAAGTGATAAAATCCATCTCCCCGCCCATCTTTACGGTTGCTTTTTATACTGAAAATGGCCAAGAGCAATGGCAAAGGCTGAGAAATTAGAGAAAAACGGCAGTTAAAATTGCAACAGCAACGTCGAAAGAGTCCTGCAGCTTTTTGCCAGATGCAACTTAAGTCAAGTTCAAATCTTAGCAGGCAGTTCAAATGAGCTACAAACGATTCAATAAACCTTTAAGAGATCCAAGCAAAAGATTAACGTTATAAAGTCTTTTGATCAAAAAAACCCGACTAAAGGGCAATTTCAGTTGATTCACAATTCTTGCTCTTGCTTAAATGACCAACTAAATGAGTGTAGGGCACACATAGGCAGCACAGACTGTACCACAGGCTTAATGGCAAATGCAGCACTAAATAGAATTTCAGTCAAGTGCTTGATAACTTGCTAAACGCGCTGCTTTTCTACTTTAGCAACGAGTGCAATTTTTTGCGAGAATTTATTTATTTTTTATATTGTCAAAAGGAAAATGTTAAAACAAAATAATAATAATAATAAATAGAACAGAGCGAACGTGCCGCAGCTTCCTTTCAGAGTGAGAGACAGGCGTCACAATCTCATCTGGAGCTATAAAACACTCACACACACATACAAACACATACACACGTGCTGTGGCCTGGAGCAACAATTTCTTGATTTGAATCGTGGCGTTTTTTGATGCGGGCCGAGTCGAAAAAAGTTTAATTTGAATATAATAGAAAAAGTTTGTAGCGCAAATAGCCAAAATCCAAATGGCAATAGCAATGTGCGAAAAATGGCCAACAACAAGCAACAAACAAAAAATAGTTTTTGAAACATAAAATTCACACACACACGCACGCACACGTATGCGATGGATATATAGAATGTTTTATGGCATTTGTGATTGTTGTGTCATTAAGTTGAAATTGTGTAGGTGGTCAGAAAAACACAAACACACACACACTCACGTACGTGGGCGTAGAAAAATGTTGGAAATTTTATTTCGATTTCTATTTCGTAGCGCAGGTAAAAGTTGTAATCGAAAAAAGCTAACTCCAGCTACTTTTTGCTGTTGAAGCTTTTAAAGTTAAATTCTTTTTATAATTATTTTGTCGAAAATTTTATTTATGGGTCGCGCCCCTTGTTGCCAAACTTTGCTCATATATTTATTTGCGTTCAATAATTTGTAAACACATTTTCGGTCGACTCCCTTTATGGCCATGAAAAAGCCAGCCAGTGTGTGTGTACACACGAACCGTGGGAAAATAAAGCCAGGACAATGGAACAGACCAAAAGAGCTCACCTGGTTTTGCTTGTGTGTGTGCCAAAGCTGCGCGTTCATTCATATTTCCCCCAGGACAATTGTGTGTGCGTGTTTATGTGTCTGACTGTGTGTGTGTGTGTGTGTGTGTGAGTTCGTTTGTGCGAGAGTTACAAGTTTAGCGCAACGTTTTGTTGTCGAGCTGCCCTTTCGCTAAATGGGTTGTTATTGCATTTTAAGTATGTTTGTGATAAGTCGAGTTAGTCTCGTTTTATCTATAAATAAAATGTTAAGGCATTTTGTATGCTAATTAAATACATGAAAATACCTTTAGATAATCCTCCCGTCCAACAATAAATATTGTGAGACAAATGAAGATGACACTAAGCGAAACTTTTATATTCAAATGGTTTTTTTTTTTTTGCATTAACAGAGTATTTTTGTGTGCGACTTAATGAAATGAAAACGTTTCTTGAATTTTTTACATTTGCTCTTTGTTTGGTTTTCTCGCGTTTTTGGCTTTAGTGGCTTATTAAATATTCAAAAGCGACTTCAGTTGCTTGCCAAAAGTAACAAAAACAACAACAACAACAACAACAATAAGAGACTGCCACTTCTCAGCCGCAATGCAACAAGCAAAAAATTAGTTTAAGCCGAGATTTCTATGGCCACTGAGGTGTTCGTTGTTGTTGTTGTTGGTGAGGATGAGGCGGCTGTTGATGTCGATTTGTTGGCCAATTGGCGGTGTGCCTCAAGTTTCATTTTCTGCCATTTTGGCTTAAGGCTTGAATGTTTTCGTGTATCTTTTGCCATTTCTTGTGGAATTTCTTTTCAATTTGTGCCTAGCATGAGATTTGACTTTTTTTGTTCTTTTTCTCTCCCATATTGTTTACGTGGTGGTGTGCGAGCGTTAAAGTATGTATTTGCATACATTGGTTTAGTCTTGGGTTTTTGTTGAAATTGCGCATACGCCGCGTTTTGTTTTCGACTTTTGCTGACACAGTTGCGCCCGCGAATCCGAGAATCAATTTGCCAACCATATTTGCATAATAAGCAAGCAAGCAGGCCCAGTTTTCAATGCTCAATACTCAATACTCAATTCTCAGTTGGCAGTTTGTTTGTCACTCAGCCTGTCACTTGATCAATATGTGCATAGCGTGCTCATAAAATGTCACCCACATAGCAGCAGTTGCCGTTACTTTGCTCGCGTCAGCATGTGTGCGAATTGCTTTGTTTTCTTCTGAGCACAAGAAAAAATAGAAAAATAAATATGTATGTCACACAAATGTTGCGGCAAATTGTTGGCTGCTTTGGGTTAGGTCAAGTGAAAAAAAAAAGAACTGAGCTTTACGTCTTTGAACTAACAACAACCCTTTACGCATAAACACAAGCTGTCGGTCTTTGCAGCATCAAGTGCAATAAATGTAGTGGAATAATGACTTTATTATAAATATATTCAGTATGAATAGAATATGTGAGTTGATTATCAAACATCAACTTAAACGAGTTGATTCGAGTTGAATCCTGTTGTTATTTTTAAAATGCTATCAACTCTTCAAATTTCTTGGAAAAACACTTTAACCTTTACTTTAATTAAGTCTTCTTAATCGTTTGAATTTCATTAAAATTTATTATTCCTTTAAAAATGCCAAAAACTTTGACGTTGATTCCATAAGAGCTTTGCCCGCCTTCTTCATTTGGCATCCAATCTCAACCACTTTTGTGTGTGTGTGTGTGTGTAGGTTATTATGAGCACAAGTTTTGAACGATGACGATGCGAAAAACTTATTGCCGAACAGTTTGTGTAGCACAAGCACTTAAGCTTAAGTGATTTTTATTGGTCACTTAACGCTCAAGAACCTATCGCTTCACCAAGCTGACCACAACAAGCTAAACTAAATCGATAAACAAATTGCCAAATTAGCACATCGCCCCCGAAATCGAAATGACCAAAACAAGAGTAAGAAGCAAACTAGATAACCAAAAAAAAAAAAAAAACAAAAAAAAAACAACAGACAACAGACAGAAAGAAAAACCAATGGCACATTGGATAACAGATCTGTTGGGTTTGTTACTTGGCTGGCTGGCGGCTGCGGGCCAAGCAATTCATCTATTCAAACAAAGCCATCCATTCAGTGAGTGAGGCGAGTGTCATTCATACGGCAGCCCAATCGAGCGAGCTTCCTGGCTTGGCTGCCATTCATCTAATGCCCAACCAGTCAATGTCGATGCGGCGGCCCTCACTGAACCTAAGATAAATGGCGTACAGATTATGATCAATTTGTAGCAGCGGCAACGAGACACGAGCCTTGATTGCCACGCCCCTGCAACTGGCAGGCGACGTCTGCTTATGACAAACTAAACCTTTGCCTCCCTTTAAAAAACATTAACATCAACAACCCAACAAACAAAAAAAAAGGTCACCCAACTAGTTTTCATGTGACGAATGGATGGCAGCTTAAATGCAGCACGCGTCTGCTTAGCATATAGCATGGCTCTGATACGGGAGGCGTTTACGGCAACGAGTAAAACTATTAAGCACTTAAATTCGATCGATTTCATAATATTCAACACTTTTCTAAAACTGCATTTGTTTATGCCAGCGATAATGGGTTGCATTTTCCGACTAAATTGCCGTCGGGTGTTTATATTACGCATTTATTGCAGGCCACATACATGGCGTATGTGCGATGTTGCTGCTGTTGCACACGTTGGACACGCAATGCGGGCGCGTGCGTTCGCGTTTAACTGCGGCAACGAGCGAGCGATAAGCGAAGCCCGAGCTGAGCTGAGCACGCTGTTGTGTTGCTGTTGCTGTTTATGCGTGTTAATTCCCTTTGATAAAATAATGCCGTGGATAACCTTTAAATGGTTTTTTGCCCGCATTCGCAAGCCATAAAGCAGCCTTTTCGGCCAGAAAGCTTTACTCGAACGGGCCAGAGGAGGCAGAGACAGCCACAGAGACAGTGAGGCATAGTCCGGAATTTCGTACGGCTTAAACGCAATTAAGCCTTTTTTATTCTTGGCCTACGCGCTGCTGTTGCTATTGATTGCTGTGATAAGCAATAAATGTATATATATATACAATATAAATATTATTGAGTACGAAAGAAGAAAAATCTATCACACACATCGAGTTAAATCAAAAGCCTTGTTAAGCAATATCAAAATCTCCTTTCACTAATTGCTGGCGCTTACGCACGCACGCTAGTAACCCCCTAGAACCAACCTCCAAACGAACCACCAAACGAGGTCTTTAAGCAGGCCTGAATTCAGAAAGCATATAGCAAACATGACAAAGTGTTAATACGAAGGCTAACGCTGTTGTTGCCTTAGAGGCTTACAGCCAGGGGCCTCGCCACGAAACCGGTTGCGTGTGAGCCGAGCCAGAAATAAGAAAGAGAGAAAGAGCTTCTCAGAATCTATACTACGGACTATGAGCTAAATGTGTTGTGTTGTGTTGGTGTAGGCTTTGCGTGCACAGGAGCCAAAACAATGCCACACAACGTTGCGACGGGACATTCAGTTCATGCCCCTCTAACTGTCAAATTTGAAGGATATAAGTGCAGAGCACATTATATGCTAGTAGCTTTAAGTGGTTAGAGGTATAGCGTTAAACATATCACAAATCGATAAACAACTTAAATCATGATGATAGAAAGAAATAACAAGAAGTTAAAGAATCCAGCTTTAATTCGATTTCGCTTTCGATTATGTACAATGGTGGCCACTGTCCGCAAATTGCTAACCGCTAATGTCATAAACGCCAGCTAGATTGCACAATTATGACAAGAAGCTTCAGCAAACACACACACACACACGCTGCTGGAGTGGTGTAGAGGCAAAGGCTTTAAGCACTTAACCAGATGAAAACGCCATCAAGTATGCAACACAAACCGAACATGCCAGAGAGAGAGAGAGAAAGAGACAGACTGACTGAGTCAGTCAGCCATTCAGTGAACGAGTGGAGTGACCAAAAAGACCGAAGGCCACAGGCGTATAGCATGTATATACTAGTAGCGTGTAGCGCGTAGGGCGTGGCAATATCAAATATTAATAATTTTTGTGCACATAGCACAAAAACACAAAACTAGACAACAGAGAGAAAACCAAAAAGCCCCAAAACTGGCTATGTGCTGGCGTTCAGGTGTCGTCGTGCCTCGCCTACACAATAAGCAATGTCGAACGCAAACGCATCGACTGCGTGACTGTTTTGATCCCTCAGCAGACACAATGCCAACAGAAACAGAAACAGAAACTGGCCGACATATTTTTGGCTAACCTTCTATCCTTTGGGAAATTATTTTAAAAGGCCAACAAGAACAACAACCAAACGGAAAGGCGCTAAGAAATTAACTGCCTAACTTACTTCTAAACAGATTATTTATGATGCCTACTGACTAAGTCTTCACTAGGTGGTGGCGGCGGCGAGATGAGAAGTGGGGATAGACCCCTTCTTACTCTCTATCAGTTTTTAGGTTAGCTGTTTGGCCAATTTTCAAACAATTTTATTACACTTGCCAAATATAAATTGCACTAAAAATTAACAACTTCACAAACAATTCCACTTAAAATGTTTATTGCGCTCATTAATTTTTTGGACTTTTGACTGTTGAATGCGAGTGCTTTTCCATGTTGTTGTTGTTCTTGTTGTTGCTTATAAGTAGTTTGGTGAGCGTACAAAAGCGCTTAGCAAAATACTACGTCCAGAGTCGAGACAAGCAAGTGGCTCAAATTGCATTCAAGTTTCAAGTGCTTTAATTTCTTTTCGTTTTCAACTCTCTGGCTCTCTCTTCTCTTTCGTTTTCTCTTTTCGGACGTCTGTTAACGTTCAATAAAAATGCATAACAAAGTATATAAATATAATTTATGCCTTGTGTGTATGGTTTATTAAGTGCGATTTATACGACAGGCAGACGCCGCCGCCGCCGCCGCCAGTCTACTCGGTCTGACCAAAAGCCAATAATAAAAAAACAAAAAAAAAAAAAGAGTCAGCCCAATTGTCTGCTTGGCCAACAATAACATTGTGCTTCGAATGTATATAAAAATATGAATATTAATGTTGCTGCTGCTCGCATACTATAAATAAAGTGGACTTAAAATTTAATGAAGCGAATAAATAAAATGCGCAAATAAAGTTAATTTTATTTGTAAGTCCTCATGCGCGAAGCATGAGGTTGGGTTCTATTATTTATCTTATAAATGTGTTGTTATGATACTATTTCTGCATTGTACGGATTCAACGCTTAATTAAAACTAATTAAAAAATTTGTCAGCCAATATCACATTGACATTTACACACTTTTGCTCCCAAGAGAGCGGGTTAAAGCCCAGATGAAATGCCTATGGGTGTTGACAGCTTGAAAGTGGAGCCCCCAAAGGCATCGATTGCCCCATTAGGCGGCGCATAAATGTTGAAAAAAGCTAGTAACACAAGCTTAGGCGATGTAACATGAAACAAAGTGCAACAGACAGAGTGAAAGAAAGAAATGGGGAGAGAGAAAGATGTGTGAAACCAATTGGAATGGAGAGATTGACACATTCTCAGTCCTCTAGACAGGCAGCCAAAGGCAAAAGCAAGCAAAATAAAAGATACAAAACCAGGTGTAAAAAGTATCAATGCTTAGCTACAGATGCAAGAGAATTCAACTGAAAAAACTTGCAAGGCTTTTAAAATTGCTTTTTTTTTACAAAAAAGTTGAGTGCGTTGCCAAATAAAGTAAGAATCATTATTCCACAATGCTAAAGCCTTAAATGCGTTGATCAATAATCTTATTTATTTTGGCATAAGAAAAAAAAAACAATTATGTAACATTTCCTTTAAGTAGCAATCATTTCATTTGCTATAAAAACTCCCCAAAATGGCTTAATTAGATTTCAACTTTGTTTGTTGTATTTTTTGTGTTGCTATTTGTTGTGCTGTTTAACATTCTATATAGAGATGGGAAAGCTTTTAAAATATCATTTGGAAAGCGCCTTTAACTACAAAAAAAAAACAAAAAAAAACTTTTCCATTAAAACCAACAACAACTGCAGCTGTTGCTGCTGTGGCTGTGGCTACTGCAGGCGTAGCCAATGCCAAAGTTGCAGCCACGCCCACTTCTAAAACAAGGCGCACGCCGGCAAATGCACTTCAAACTCATTTCATTTGGAAAATAAAACCTGAACCAAGCATAAAAGACACTAAAGCACAAGCAACAACAACATCAACAGCAACAACTACAGCAATATTAGCAACAATAACAACAAGGCCGACCGCAAACTTAGTTTAAGCGTTCTACGTTTTATTTTTTGTTTTTGGCATTTATTTTTATTTTTACTTTGCTTTTTAGCTGGCCGTCAAGTGCGCGTGACTTTTGGAGACTCGGAACAAATTTCGGTTGAATAATTTAATTGTTGCAAAAGAGACGCAAAAGCAAAAAATTAAAATAAAACCCTGACAGGAGCTGAGAACTGTGAGCGGAGAACTCAATGGCATAAAACCAGAGCTAAAACTTTTCTCAGCTTTCTTTTATTTTTTTTTCGAAAATGAGCGCAAATAAAATATGCAAAGAGGCGTAGCGAACTTTATGATGTTTGACTTTGTACAACGCAAAAATACCACCCAACACCAGCTACCTCCGTTGCCCTCATCTACCCACTCCGATGGCCTTGCTCAGCCAAAAAGGCAAAACTTTTATTTTAAGTTCAAGTTAACTTTCTGGTTAGCCTGCTGCCTGCTGCCGCGAGCCAAAAGGGCCACTCTCAACTGCTAAGAAGGGAAACACCTCAGTTTGCCTTTGGCAAAGGGCTTCAAATGCACAAAAAAAAAAAAAAAAAAATAGAAAGTATTGTAAATTTAGCACTCGAATGCTTCGTAAAATGAACAAAATAATTTATTCTCAAATCAAAGTTAGCATCTCGTCGTTGGCAACGCTTACATATATTTTTTGTATATTAGCAATCTGCACTCATTTCACTCATGTGTGTGGGTGTGGCTTTTACATTGTATGAGTGTGTGTGTGTGTGTGTGTGTGCCTAGTCAAAAATTTAATTTCCCAGCTCGGTGTTTTATTTATGATCCAGTTATGCTTATTCGTACCTTTCTGCAAGTTTTCACAATTCGACTTTGAGTCATATTTCATAATGTTTTTTTTTTTCTTCTGTGAAACTTGGAACCCAGCAATCACCTTCCAACCCGCTCAACTCTGCCTCCGCCTCCGCCTCAGCCACCGCTACTGGTTCAGTATGGTTGCCTGCTGCTTTTAACCTGGGCTCTGTGCTTTTAACATATGACTTCCGTAATGTTTGCGTGCACAATGAATAACTTACTCCAATGTTATCCTTTTGTTGCCAGCGTGATGCATGCAACTGTGCGTATGTATGTACGTACTACTAGCTGATTGTGGGTAAGAGTTGAAGGCTACAGCAGAAAGCGGTAAAGATGTAGTATACCCAGCTGCGCTTTAAGAAATAATTTTGCATGCAGGCAGCGGCAGCTGCTTAAAAATGTAAGCACAGTCGAGTTAGATTAAGTTGCTGCTGCTGCTCTACGAATCAAACCTCTTCCCGCTTTCTACTCGAGTCTTACAAGAGTCTATTTTTAGCAGTGATATCTTTGGCATTCATTTAGCCTGACAGCAGTCAAATGTTGCACATTTAAGCAGACATCTCTCCATAAATATTGAATGATATTCAATGATATTGTATTATAAACAATATATCAAGCTGCCAGATTTTTTTCAAGGTAAAGAATTGTTCTGTTGCCATGGTTATGGTTAATATGTTCATCAAATGGCTTAAATGATTTTTGGTTAAAGAAAAAACTTTTGCTATTGCGCGGGTTATAGGCTGTGTGTTTCTTTTGGTTTATAAACAACTTCGATGCCTCTAATCAGCATACTTCGAAAAATTATATATATTCAACAAAAGCAAACAGTAACGACAACAACAACAACAACAATCAAAATCTCAACAAGTGGTGAAAGGAGAAGGAGAAAAGCGTTAAACAAATTACGCTGCTTTTTACAACTAATCAAAAGTAATCACTTTGCAATTTTCGGTGCCTGCCAAAAGACAAACAAAAAGTGCGCAAAGAAATTGGCTGACACAAAGAACAAAGAGCTATTTGAGCAAGGGCTACAGGATTGAGAAGGGATAAAAAGCGAGAGCAATCGGAATCTGTTGTCATCAGCAATGCCATCAGCAGATGCCATCGCCATTTGCTGCTGGCATACGGAAAAGTATATATACATAACAATGCCAACAAAAACAAGACAAGCATTTGCCGCCTATCAAACTTCACACACACACACACACATACAAACGCGACAAGTTCGACAAACAAATCATGATAAATGAACCAACAAACAAACAAACAACCAAGTAATGGAAAGAAAAGCAAAGAAAAACTTATTCCTTGCGCTTTTTAATTTGACAAAAGAGCGCACAGGAAATTAGCGTGAAAAAAAACCCTTGCCAAGAAAAACACAACTCGCAGTTGCCACAATTCAGACGGCGACAGAGGCAGAGAAAGAGATAGACTGATTTTGTTGATTGAAAGAAAAGGGTTTTGGACTTGTTCAGGTTTGTTAAGAAAACTTTTATTACTTCACTTGCTGCATAGCTATGTAAATTGTTCTTTTTTTTTAAAAAAAAGCTCACAACTAATTTGCGACCAACTGGACAAAAAGCAAACAAACCGAATATGCTGCGGGAAGTCAATCAGAGTGGGCGAGACAAAGACAAAGAGAAAGAGAAAGAGAAAGAAAATTGTTGTTTTGAGGCGGTAACAGCCATTAAATCGACACAATAATTACTAGAGTTAATGCAATGCTAATTACCAATACCCTGCCGTTCAGTAAATGCCTGCAGTACGCAAATATTTTTAGTGCATGACAATTTCAGTCTACAGTTTGCATAAATTTGCATTTGCCACATTCGATTCGATGGGAATGTCTGACTCTGACTCTGACCTATGCATTGATTATGACCCTCGCTAAAATGTTTTGCCAATTAACAATCTCTCTCTCTTTCTATCAATGGCCGTAAATAATGTGTGTGTTGTGTTACATGCTGTAAACGAACTTATTAAAAGTAATTTATGCAATGGGCAATTTTGAAAATTTGCCAACAGACAACAAACGATTTAATGGTCAATGAATTTTTAGTTGTGTTTTAAAACTTATATCAATAGGTACCTAAATTGAAGCTGAACCATCTTTGGAACTGTTTTCACTTTTTGAATACTTGCAATAAAAACTCACATCAATTTTAATGAACTCGTAACAATTGATAACCAATTAAAAGCCCATTGTGAACTGTTTCAAATTAAACTAGCAAATCGTTCTAATGCATTGCAAAATTATAAATTTTGAAATATTGCAACAATTAACAACACAACACTTCAATGCGATTACCCCAATTACTTTTAAGTCACAGACAGGCGGGGCTCAATTAAGCACCGATTGAGCCTCTAGCTGGCTTTTCGATTTCCGCTGGCTATAGTATTAAGCAGACAAGTCAAATCAAATTGTGTGAGAAGCTGGAGAGAAAGGGAAGCGATGAGACTAGAATGATTAAAATGTATTCAATTGTTTGATTGAGTGATTGACTGAATGAACTGAATGCGCTCCCTCGCTCTCCCGGCACAACAGTGCATGATTAATGGGTCCCTTCGACTGAATTCGGTCGGAGTCGGAATTAAAAAATTATTTAAGTCAAATTTTGTAGCCAAATATAAAATGCTTTGGGCATCATTATTATTGTTCTTGTTGTTGTTGGTGTTGTTATAATCGTTATCGCTGTCCAACATCGAGGCCATGATTGCTTGTGGGACCGAGCGAGCACCAGAGACTCGGTCTGTTTAGCATTTGTCACTCATTAATCACACAATTTATGTTAATTGATTTGACGTCGATTTATGAGAGTTTGTCAGTACAATTCCCTTTTCCTCTTAACAAACATACTAGTTCATGTATCTGCTGCATGAAATATCACAATTATAAGAAAAAATATTTTGCTGTTTGTCCGTCACATATTTATATTCGTTTCAAGTATCATCGCTGGGCCTGTCTGCAGCCGTTTCAATTGACCCAAATGCTAGAGGAGAGGAGAACATGAAGCATTTAACGTTTTGCTTAACGAAGGACACAGAAGCTTGGCACAATTTAAACGAAGCTCCAAAGCTCCATATTTATTTAGCTTGATTACAGCCCAAATGTGATTTAAGGCATGTTAAACAGAGATACACAGACAAACACAACGGCTATTCCCAGGGAGACACAGTCAATGGTTTGTCTCTGCTGCACTTTGGTCAGCTGCTCTAGAGTGTTTTTGTTCACCTGTACAGTGAACACTGTGGCACATATGGAGCACAACGTTCATTGGGCTGTGTAGCTTGCCCCATGGAGTGTTTCTATTTACCAGCAGATAGTTCATTTTGTGTTTTTCAGTGTTGAAATGCGAAATTTTCATAATTTTTAAAGCTTTACTGATTCTGATGCCACTGAATACAAAAACAACTGACAACTGGCAAGTGAACAAGTCAAAGGTATCGAGTGATGTTGTCTTTTGTTGTGCCGCTGGCAACGCTGCTGCTTTAACCGCAGCCAATACAAACCGACACACACACACTCAGGACTGGCATTGGTATTGGTTTGAGCCGGCGTGTGTGGCATGCTGGCCATCGGCATTTGCATTTGCATTTTAGCCCGAAAACGTTGGGGTTTTGGCATTGCCCAGCGACTGATTTGGCTGGCAAATTAACTAGTTTCAGTTGTTGTTGCTAGCTTTAAGTCGGATTCTTTATGATAAGTAAAGCACTGCACATTGAAGAACGACCGAAAGTCACTTGACCTTTTCCGGGGTGATGGGGGATAGGGAATGTCGCAAATGGGTCATAAAAATGGACAAATCTTTTGATTTGTGTGCCAAATTGCTTAATCCTCTCCCAGAACGCATATGCCACTTGACCCAATTTTTAATCACTTTCCATGCTCACATGCTACGAACGTCTGTGGTGTATGTGTATGTGTGTGCGGCATAAATTTGTGCCTTAAAAGTTGCCTGGCAAAAGTTTGAACTGCACGTTTTAAGCTATCCCACAGCGCCACAAACAAGCTTAAAAACTGAAACTGAACAGCAGAGAATGCAACTGCTTCACAAAAGGTAAGCAAATCTAACAATTGTACTTAGAGATGGCAAAGCAATCGAAAAAAAGTTGCTTAACGTATTAAAAATTAATACAATCTATATTTTTATTTTGTTTATTTTTGTATAAATAAATATTTGTTTATTTTTGTATATTTTTCTAGGCACTTTTACCTGCTTTGCACGTTGCCATCTCTAATTTGATTTCTATGAAGAAATTTCCAAAAAGTCATGCATATGCAGCGACCTAAAGAGGGCAATGTTTGTTTGTGTGTGTGTGTGTGTGTGTGTGTCATTGTTGTTGCTGGTGTTTCGTCGTGTTGTGGGCGCAAAAAGTTTAACAATAATAAGCAAATGCCCAAAAGCCAAAAACTTGCAGCCGCATGGCTACAATTGGCACTAAAAACTACAGGCATTTCTGCCATCCCGTTTAAAAATGCTGTTGTTGTTGTTGTTGTTCTTGTTGTTGCTGGCCTTGCAAATACGATTAAATATGACAAAAGTTGTGCGTAGTAGTAGAAGTACACACGTCGACCATTTTATTTAGATTGCTAGATTGCACAACAAAGCCAAAGCCGACAAATATAGTTACAACAACAGCCACACACACACACAGTGAAAACCAAAAAAGGGCATCGCATTTGGTATACTAGTCACTAAACATGGCTAACACATGTTTCTCTGGCCAAAAGCACAGCACAATTCTGTTAACAATTTTATTATTAAAATGCTGCTCTCATTGCTGTGTATGTGAGTATGTGTTTGTGTGTGTGTGTGTTGGCTTTTATATGTGTGTTTTGTGTTCTTTCGGTTGCAGTGGAATTTTCAGTTTTGCCACAAAATGCATTAGTGGCACACATTTCCACACAACAAATACACTTTCACATTGATGCCTACGCTAAATGGGAGTTTTAAAACATTTTCTAAACATAAAATTCCCGAAATATATATAAAAAAAAAGAAAATGAAACAACTTAATCCATTGGGTTTTTCATACATTTCCAATCAATTCAAAGGCAAAGATCACAAAAATTCTTAAATATCGAATTCATCCAACAAACAGTATATAAATAATATTGAAAATACTTTAACAAATATATGTATATATGTATATATTTTAATACATATTTTAAACCGGTGGATTGCATTCGATTGCTACTTATATTAATGGTGTTGGTATTCAATTTGAAGAGAATATTCTCTTTGCAGCGAACGCTTCACGTGTAATTATCGCTTATTAAGCCAAAGTCATCAAGTGCGCTGAAAGAGAAGGGCGGGGGGGCTCGAAGAGAGAAGCTACTTAAATGCATTTAAATGTAACTCTCCATTAAGCATGGCTGCATGGCGCTATGCAGATATTCAATGAGTTGCAGTATGTAAAAGCGACGCGAGTATTTATAATTATGACACTGAAAATTGGTTTGGTCTCGGCAGCCAAAAGGACACTGGACAACAGAAAAAAAAAATCCATCGAAATGAGCCGCACATAACAATGAATTTTAATTGCAATTGCTGCAAGCAGATATTATGGGTTGCAAAAAAAAAAAAAAAAAATTAAACCCAATGAACGAACTCTCAAATGGTGTTTAAATTTATGCGTGAAAATTATGTTTAATAAATGGATTACAATAAACAAAAAACGTGAAACAATAACAACAACATTTTGTCATTAAGTTGCAATTGTTGTTGTTTGTTTGTGTGTTTGTGTGTGAGAGTGTGTGTGGTTGATTGCGTGGGCAATAAAAAGATCAGCGGCTGTCAGACGAAGTCACATCGAATGGATACACAGACACACACAGAGTGGATATGACAGAGTGCAGCAGACTGCATGCACATAAATATAACTGTAATAAAGTATTGCCACATAAATTATTGGATTGTAAGACTCAATTTCTCGCTCTGCTTGTGTGTGTGTGTGTGTATTAATGATAATCACTGACATTGGCGCAACGAGTACTTAAATAAATACATTTAAAGACTTTAAAAACTGATATATAATACTAGATTCTTTTTTGTACTTTCAAACTTTTATGCTCTAAATAATAGTCATACTAGGTTGCAGCCTAAGAGCTTGCAACAACGTACAGCAGTTGCGCTTTGTCAACGTTTTTATACCCTGAACCCATAAAATGGGTAAATCAGGGTATAATGGTTTTGTGCAAAAGTATGTAACAGGCAGAAGGAAGCATCTCCGACCCCATAAAGTATATATATTCTTGATCAGTATCAACAGCCGAGGCGATATGGCCATGTCCGTCTGTCCGTCCGTCTGTCCGTCTGTATGAACGCGTAGATCTCAGAGACTACAAGAGCTAGAGACTTCAGATTTTGAATATAAGTTCTCCTATACCATAAGCAGAACAAGTTTGCTTCAAATTATCGATAACTACTCTGGTTTTCGATATACACATGGAATCGATAACAAAAAACTATCGAATTTGGAAAATAAAAAAATAGGGGTTGGTGTAATGGGTAACGATAGACCTTTTCTCAAAATTTCGTCGAAATCGGTTAAGAAACACCAGAGATATCGTAAAGTTAAGTCAGTTATGACTTTTGTTTAAAGTGATAATTATTTGAAGCATACTTTTAGGATGCAAGGACTGCAACTGGGTTCAGGGTATCTTCTAGTCGGGCTATCCCGACTAGAGCCTTCTTACTTGTTTTTTTTCGTTTCGGTTCAAAGCGCTCGCAGCCATGCCGCTGTAGTACAGCAAGGATGCATTAGGCATGTGAGGCACACACACGTAAACACTTAGCGGCAACCATGCCCGACGGGGTCAGTTAACCCATACATACACACACACACACAGTAAGAGTGAAATGCATAAAGTGTTGTGACAGTTGGCAGGTGTGCTTGGTAATTAACTTCTTAATTTTTTAACTGCTTTCATTGGATTTACAGCATGTTGCGACTAATTTGACTCAAAAATCATTTTGTCCACGCTCGAAGCATGTCAGATGTCAACAGCTCCAACGCTGCTCATCATTTGCTCTGGCCACTTGCCAAATGGGTCACGAAATGTCCACTCGCTGTCCAGTTGAAAAAAAGTGTTGGAACCTTAACTCACCTTCAGTTCATGCTCGGCTCGTGTAGGGAAGGGTTTCTGTGCTGTGGCGGGGGTCACCGAAAAACAGTCTCATAATGTGCGCTAATGTGCATAATACTATAGACGACACGCACACTTGCACATTGGCAAGCAACTAGCTCGCACTCGCTCTCTCTCTCTCTCTCTCTCTGGCTTGCTTGTGCTAACAACCATGCACACGTGCCGCATTTTGTCATAGTGGCACACGTGGCACGCGGAGACAACAAACATGAAACAGGCAATTTAACAGGCCATCAACGTTGATGGTGCCGACAATGATGTTGTTGATGACAGCCTGCCTAACAAGCAACAACATCACAACAACTACAACTACAACAAGTCGTCTAAGCCACGTTCAAAGGCTTAAAAATTCAGTTAACATGGCAGTTTCCAAGCTACCAACATAATAACATAATTATTTGCAAATCAAAGAGGGCAGAGAAATAATGTTCAAAGAGAAAAGTTCTTAGCAACATTTAATTGTTTCTATTTTCCATTGAACTTTAGTTGAATTTAATTAATCAATGCTAATTAACTACAGCCTTGTTATACAAGTTTCATAATAAATTACACTATGCCATTTGCCATTGTTTCTATCTTTCGTGTATCTATTTTGTTCTGTTTTGCTGCAAGGAAAAGTCTTTTCGTTTTTAATGAGTTTGCTGTCAATCTTGATTTAATGTTGAAGGTGAAATGCTTTTGCAGTTGTTGTTGCCATTGGCTACGGGGTCGTATGCGTGATGCATTGCATTGGCTTTGAATCGTCGTCGTCGTCGTCGTCAGCAGCAGTAGCCATAATGTCAAATGGCAAGAAGAAAATGATGCGCATTCAAGGTGGCTTGCCAAGAGTCACGTCCTTTCTTTAGAGTTTTGCTGCGTTTCGTTGCGTTTAAGTGGCAAGTCGGACGTCATACGCACGTAGTGGCTCTTCGAGCCAAAAAGGAATGCCTAATGCAAAACTTCAACTAGAATAAATACATATATGCACATATAAAGTTTGAGTAGCAAATTATCTCTGTTCGCACATGCATTGTGCAATCAATGAATAATGTTGCAAAGCTTAATTAGGGCTACAAAGTGTTTTGGCCAATTGAGCTGTCATTTTGCAGTGAAAGGCTCTTAATCAGATTTTGGCTCATTTAGGCAACAAACATCTGAAACTGCAAACGGATTTCTACATAGCTGCCTTTGGCTTTAAGCCGCTTTATGATGATGGTTATGGATTGTTGACTTTGGGATCTCAGCCATAAAGTGGCCCACACAACTCGTTTCTATGTGGAGTTAAAAAAAAAAAAATAAATGGTAGACTTATAGCGCATTTGAAGGCATTTGACTCGTTAGGCGGTTTAAAGCTTGGTTTTATGGAGCATTCTCTTTAGCCAAGCTTAAGGCTAAAATGGCTGTGAAAAAGAGAGAAGACGTAATGGCAAAGTTGAATAATTTTCTTAATTTTTAAAGGGCATTTTAAAGTCTGAATATTATTATAATGTTTGTGTGCAGCTGCTGCTGCTGCTGCTCTTGGCTGTCTCAACTGGTTGTGGCACACACAAAAGCCAGGAAATTGAATAAAATTGCCATGTTATGATTATAGAAAGGAAGCCTGCAACGTGCAGCAGCTAGCGTCAAAGAAGCTGCAACAAGGATGAGTTCGGAGTGAAATATAAAAACAACACAGAAAGCAACGTGCAACGGGCAAATGAAAAGTTTTTCCGTTTGCTTTGCGACTTTGTGGCTGTCTGGAATCCTAGGAAACGAGAGTTTATTTAGTTTTTATTTTTGTAAACATTACGTTTTTTTTAAGCCACATTAACTAACTGCACGGCTTTGCTGACACACTGATAATGAGCCACAGTTGACAGTTGCACTTTGACTTGTTGGCAAACAGCATAATTTGCAGCGACTTTTCTCCTTGACAACATTTTTGGCATGGAATGCCATTGGCAATATTAATATTATTATTTCAGTGTTGTTGCAGTTGTTGTTGCAGTTGTTGTTGCAGTTTTTGTTGTTGTGCATTGTTATTAACGTGCGAAATCAGGGCCCAGCAGGAGGCGATATTAAATTTGTATTTTAATTTTATTAAACAACGGCGTCCACTTTACACATCAATAACGCCGCAACTCCAATTGCCGCAAATGAACGGCGAGCAAAGCGAACAACAACAACACCAACGGCAACAACAAAAATAAAGTGAATGCAACAGCAATGCCAAGCTTCCCTTGTGGCCGAGCGTTAAAATATTGACATGTGCTGTTGGTGCCACAATTGTTGGTGTTGCATTCGTGTTGCTGTTGTGGGGTCAGGTGCTCGGGCGGCCAACGTATCACATGACCAGCATTGTTGGTAGCCGCCGCGTAAATAAAGCGTAAAATTGTGTGCTTTTTTCACGCGTTGTTTGTTGTGTGAGGTTTTTTTTTGTTTTTTTTTTTAACAAAAATAAAACAAAACAACAAGAATTCGCAATGGAAAAACACAAACAATCAAATGCATTTCACTCTGAGTCTGTGTTTCGGCGAGTGTATGTGTGTGCGCGGGAATATGTGCATGTGTTAAAATGACCTTTGGCTTTCATTGTTGCCACTATCAAAGCGAGTGGCAACATATTTATGCCCTGCAAAACATACTGAAAGGGTATACCATGCACAGAGTAAGAAAGAATCTATTGAGCCGTTTTTCGTTGTTCAGTTGTAAATTCATTATTCTTGTAATTGCTAAAAATTGCTAGAGTACCTTTTAGTCCAGCACTTATCGCGTTGGTCCTTTAATGTTGCTGCTTGCACTTTGTTTGGCTTTTATTTTTACTCAGCGCCTCAAGCTGTTGTGTTAATTGCATATTTAAATTTATGCTGTTGATTGTTGGCCATCCACGAGGATACATTGCCAGCCGGCTTTTAAGTAATGGTTGCAACATAGCTGTTTTAAGTACCTTTCCCACCCTGTCAGTCAGCCACCAACCCCCAAAGCTCCGCACTGTTTCCGCTTTCTCGTCAGCTATTTGTTGAGTAGCTGAGATGCATCAACTGTTGGACATCACTTTAAATGTATCCGTTTTCAACAAGTAAAAGCCAGCAGCTCCACACATATCCTATTAGCCAGGACACGTGAATGGTGTGTGAACAGGAACAGGAACAGGAACGGATTGATTTATTGGTAATTCGAATCACTTTTATTAAGAGCAATAGTCTTCAGCTGTCACACTTTATTTTCAAACAACGATTAAGTTTAAGTTTCTTAAATGTTTAGCTATAAATAATGTGATATGAATGTACAAAGTTCAGGTTCAAGACTGAATAACAATAAAAACAAACTTAAGTATAACAAACACAGAACTAAAAAACACAATTAATTAAATTATGCGGCTAGAAATGATAGCTTTAAATGGGCTTCGCTGAAGGCAGGCTTTTTTAGCTCGTTTGGTTGTGGCTCTAATTTAAGCAATTCCTCAAAACCGTAACGTCTTATCGGCTTTTCAGACTGTGGTTTCTTTTCGTCGTTGTTGATTTCTTTAGCTTTCACTGCTGCTTCCCATGACGATGACGATAGCTTTGGAGTTGTTAGCAAACCGCAATTTTTAAAGACGTTTGAATAGCTGCGCGCGTGAATCAAGTTGCCACGACGCTGCTCAGTTTGATCGGTTGGAGTTGGGGGCTCGATGTGTGGAACCGGTGGTCGATAGCGTGGCACAAACAGTTCCTTCGTGCCACCTATTGGCGGCTGGCTTGGCCTCATTATATTGCTCTGGCTGGAGGTTGTCACAAGAGCACGCGCAGCTTTAACATTTTCATCTAATTTACCATAAGACTTTTTAGCCATGAAGTTCTCCTTGTTGGCATAAGCTGATACTTCATTGGCCTTGGCTCTGCGTCGCTCATCCCACTGCTTGGCGGTGGGTATATAGCGTTTGGGCAAAGCACTTGTCTGTTCCGGTTGCTGATCTACCTGCAGTTGTTCTTTCTGCTCTTTTTGAATGATCTCTGGTTTAACAGCACGTTGCAAGCAAATATAGCGACAATTGGGCTTAACTTGTACTCCATCGACTTTGGGTTGCTTTATTTGAATTTGGTCAGGTTTCAATTTTTGTTTCAGCTTTTGCTCCTTCTCTTGCTGCATCTCTCGCAGCACACGCTCAATACGTTCCCGCTTCAAAACTCGCAAACGATCCACACGAATACGCTCCGGCGGCGTAAAGTCTATGGGATCACGTGTTAGATGATTTATTGGCTCCGGTTTTTTCTCTGCCTCACGCAAGCGACGCTGTGTGACCAGTTTCAACGCTTCCAAGGCAACCTGTCGTCGCTTTACGTCTTCCACATCAACATTCGTTACCGGCTTTTGTTCATTCAATTCGTTTTCGGCCACTGGCTGAGCGTTCTTCAAGCCTTGATCTATCGCGGGCTTCCGATCTTTGTCAACTGTCTTGGCTGCAAATAGATGGTCCTATAAGTGAGCATACTTTTTCGGTGGTTTGTAAGACTTACGCGGTCTAGCAGGACGATCTGGTTGTATGGGTTTTGGAAAACCTTTCCACGGCAACACAAGAATTGGCTGCTTTGGCTTGCGTCCAATAACTGGATCAGCTGCTTGCTTCTTAGCAGATCCATCGTCATTATTGACTGATTTGGAATGGGGCACAAACACGCATGCATTCACATTCAGTTTTTCAACAACAGCAGCGCCAGCATTAGTTTGCCCTACTCCTGCGGCGCTGTCCCCAATTTTGATCAAGTTAAGCATCTCGATTTGAATAACTTACTTGTCTGGGAAGCAGTATGTTTGGAGGCCGAAAACCTGTCGACTGCCTACATAATAATATGCGAGTTGAAGCTCACACAAACAACCAGCTCTGTCACTTAGCTACAGGGTTGCTTCGAGCCTTACGATATTTAAAAAGATTTTATTTATTTCTATCGATAAGTCAGCATTGTTTATGGTCTGTAGATTTTGCCAGATTACTTGGCTTGCAGGATTAAAGAAATAATTTGTCAAGTTTGAAAATTGCCATTCATTGCGAAACATTTCCCTTTTCCTCAGTTGACATTTACGAGCTCAAGCAACGCGGCAAGAGAGCAACTCGGTCAAGTGCAGTCAGCTTGAAGACCGGCCAACGTTTAGGACATTCAATAAAACGTTTGCTTTTATTATGGGAACACGCTCAGAATCACACACACACACATTCATATATACATATATATATATATATATGTATAGAGACAACCGTGTGGAGCTCTGGCAAATGAAATGCAATGAAATGAAATGAAAGAAGCGCACAGAAATGTGCAATTTCACCTCAATCACAGTTGTAAAAACAAACAAACAATGGGGCAGTTGTTGAGTTTGTACATCGTGTGCTACCTTAGCCCATTTGCCATCCAACCCACACCCCGCACCCACTCCTTTTCGCTTACAAGCCCGCTCACGCTGCTTATCCAGCTTATCCTGGTCGTTATCGTCATGCGAGCCTCATGCTATTTGCTCGACTCAGCGCTCTCAATTCTGTTAGCTGCTTCGCTTCATATCGTTTTGCAAGTGCTGCAGCGGGGGGCGAAAGAAATGCGCAATAAGTAAAACGTAATTATGGGTCCTAAGCCTTTCCAGGCTGGAGAAATTTAGCAAAGCATCATGTTAAGGTACTAAAAATTTCAATACAACTTCAACCCAAAGTAAAATGTGTGCAAAATTCAATTCAATCTGTATAACAATAAGATAAAGTTAAAGGCTATCAATTGTTAAACTGGATTATTTAATTAATATTTGTTAAGGCAGTCTTAGAGTATTTAATTCAATTTGTGCAATAATAAAATCCAGATCTCACATATATCAATATCAATAACGAAAACAATTTATTGCTTTGTAGTTTTGCGGTCGCTTTAACAAAGAACAAATGGATTAAGCAATTATTAGTTGACCAGCTTAACGCAGACAATTGTGATTCGAATAATGCTGATAATGTTGATGTCCAATCAAATGAACGCCAACTGTGACATAACTTTCGCATTTTATAGCTCATTAAATTGACTTTAAGCCAGTTCTTTGGCTTCGCTTTGGCAACTTTTGCAATATAATAATCCGCATGTTCAACTTTCATTACATTTGCGCTTATCTGCATAATTGAAATGAATGTTTAACACTATTTGCAATTTGAAAAGCGAAATTAAATACAAATAGTGCTGCGACAACGATAAAAACCCCGAACGCAAATGTTCACTGACATATGAAAAACACATCATTAATTTATAAATAACCAAATTAAACAATTAATTGCCAAGAGGACATGCATTGTAAATAAAATAAATAATAATATTAATAATATGAAGAAAAAAAAATATAAATTAAATTAATCATTGACAACAGAGCAACAAATTTAATTTCGCATTTGAATGCACAATTTAAATGCATTCATTCATTTGGCTATTCAAACACTCGTATGTCAGCTCACAAGTAATTAAAATTTAAATAACTATCAATTGTGTGCGTGTACACTGTGCAACAAAGGCAACATTTCGAGCGGGGCCAAAATAACAAAGCACACACACAAAAATAATACGCATACGCAACGTTGTTCGACATTCAACGAAGGCGAAAGTGTAAAAATGAAACAAAGAGTAACAACAACAACAACAACAACAAAACCGTAAAGAAGTAACGAATGGAAAGCGCCGACAGACAAACAAATGAAATTCATTAACACGATTCTAATTACAACAGACAATGGCAGTGACAGTTCAGCGAAAGAGGGAACTGCCTGAAGGGAGAAGCAGGCTTCAGTGTGTCTCTGTGTGTGTGTGTGTGTGTCTGTGTAAGCATTTTGCATACAAATTGCCAAATTAATGAGCAAAACACAGGAACCGCTGAAAATATAAGCAAATACATTTATAAATATACACAGCTGACAAATACATATTAGATGCCCTAACAACGAATCGAATGATTTCATTAAACATACCCTTTAATTAATATTAAGACTCAAAAAATTCAAGCATTTATCTATATCCACTTCTAAACCTGGCAATCCATAAAACCCCGTTCCGATTACTTAAAGTGCTAGTATTTTTGTGGCAAATGTTAAATGCTCTTTGGCCAAATATTGGTTGGTAGCATTTTTGTTCAGTCAAATTAATAACTTGTTGCCATGGCTAATTGGAGGCAAAGCAAATATTTGCACATCAAAACTCACTCACACGACTTGCAAATAGAATTTCAATGGAGATGCCACGATTGAATGCTGGTTTATATCAACAGTTTAGTAAACTTGAATTCAATTCACATCAGCTTCATACTAACATACTATGCGAGAGTTTGAGCATTTCTGCAAAGCATTTAAACTTATGGCATTTCTAAAATTTTGCTGCAACTCTCTTTAAAGCAACTCAAACAACAAATGCTTCAGGCTTCGGTTAATAAGCCTGGCCTGGCTTTACAAATGTAGAGCAGCTAATTTTTACGAGCTTAGCTCTTTAGCTTGGCCAAACGGTTTTTAGGCACACCGCAGCACTGGCAAGGTTAATCCTTGCACGACCTGTACGTCAGTCACTCACTATCCACCTGCGTGCCAAAGTTATTCCTGGCTATTTTAGGTAGCAGTATCTGTGCTTGTTGGCCGAGTGCTGTCCGGAAAGGTAGAAGAACTAACATACATATGTGGCGTATACATAACCTGGGTGCACAGCACCGCAAACAGAAATCGAGACACATTCACTGGGTGGTCTGGTGGGGTGGGTGAGTAGTGTTGAAGAGTACCTGGTTGCACATACGACATGTTGGTACATGTGTTCATAGTTGTTGTTAATGGTGCTGCAGCAGGCAAGTGAAACGCAAACAAAGCCAACAAACAGACCAAAAATCTAGTTCACTTAAAATTTCTCATTTCCTTCCGCTTGGACTTCAACCCAAGCACACACAGCACAGCAAGTGTGGCATAGAGGGAGACAGAGAGACGGCACAAACTTTATGCATGTGGCAAAAAAGCTTAAGTTAACAACTTATGCCCATCAGATGGAGTCGACTTAGGGCCCCAGCAACAGAAAGTTTGTTACTGAGAGAACCGAAAAGCTTGGCCAGCCTTTTTGGTTGAGTTCGCCCCATTGTCGCCGAAAACGCATTTAGGAAGGAAATTAGTACGTAACTGTCATAATTTGCAAAAGGACTTTGTGCACAGGATTATTAAGTCATTATACACACCCCCAAAAACACACACACATATACTAAGTTATGGTGCATGTGTAAATGAAAATGGAAGCACACACACCCAGACACAAGCAGTTATTGAATGCAGCGATGGCTACTGAAGCTGAAGCTAATCAAAATGCAAATTTCAATTTGCCAATTGCTGAGAGCAAAAGACAAAGACCGAAGAAAAGATCGGACTAAATCAAAAACAAAAGTGAAAGTAAAAGTCAAAATCAGCAAAAATTCCAAATCGCAAAAGAGTCAGCTAACTAAATATTTTTGACTTTATACGTTTGACTTTTTACCTGGTTGCCAGAAACAAAACAAAAATCAAACACACAAAACAATCCAAAAAGAAGTAACATAATCATACAAAAAGGATGGCAACATTGGACCCAAAGGCAACATTGAACGTCCGCACCAAGGGACTTGGTTCTTTTGGTTAGGTAAAAAGGTGGAAGCGACAGTCAAGCAGTAATCCTTTTCAATGTTAGCTTCCGCTATGGCCCGCGTTGCCTTTTGAAAAATTACTTGTATCCCAATTTTGTTTTTTGAGATGACTCGCTTGATTTCTTTCTTAGATATTTGATTTGGATTTTCCTTAAAGGTGGTGTCTGTTTGCCCACAACTTTTGATAACGTCAACAACACCGCGCAAAACAGCCGCAATCAAACATCAACAACAGCAACAACTCAAGAATCTACTGTGTTTGGCATATTTCTTTGCTTTGAATATTTATTTCCATTAAACTTTTGCTGTGTGCTTGGCAGTAAAATGATCTGACAAGTTTGTCAATTTGTTGCAAAATGCAGTTAACATCATCTAATTTATTTTTGCCACCCTTTTGCAACTCATTTATCTGCTGCTGAGCTTGACATATGTCTAACGTTCCTTTCTTTTTGAGTTTTGTTTCTCGATTTCTTGTTGCTGCGCCCTATGGCTATTTGAATCTGGCCTCGCTTGTCAAACTTGACATCCGGCTGATTGGTCCGTTGGGTACTGGCACATGCCACTCACATGTACGTCAAATGTGTGTGTGTGTGTGTGTCACTTAGTTAATGTGTGTGTGTGATTTGCATGATGCTCTTAATGGACTGATGGATATTATCAAATGGATATTGATATTAGAACCAGCGCAAAGTGGAGATCGTAGAACACGTGAGGTGGCAAAAATCGATAACTCCATGAGCCCCTGAAAAATATGTTTTAAGATGTAAATTCAGGATTAATCTTGTTGCAAAGCCATGCTATTCAAGGTATTAGTTGTGAAAATTGGTAAAGTTTTGGCAAAGTTATGACGCAGGGAGTTTTGAATAGGTTTTAAAACTAGAATAAAATAAATAAATAAAGTAAACATGTTTAGGAATTACATATAAACCAATTTTACCTTATATTCTTCCTTACATTTTGTTTGCCAAATTGATATAGTTGTTCTCGATTCTTTCTGTTCTCCTGGTGAATATGCTTGGCTGTTACTATAACCAGAGTGGTACTGCATGCAACCAATAATGCAGCTGGTCCAAAAAAGTATATAATTATTGACCAATCATTCCCTTAAAAGCATAAATTTCAATATAAAAATGCATTTTTTTGTGAACTTAAGATACATCACTTACATTTTTGAGAGCAGTCGTAGTATAGATAGCCTATTTTCCAGCTCGAATCAATATTAAATCTGTCTAATAGATTATCTGCGAGAATTGTTAGCAACAGAAGCAAAAATGCAGTTCCGCAAACAAAGAGACTGTAAATACGAAAACGCATCTGTTGAATGCCCTCACGCAATAGGGAACGAGTTACTAATTTTCTCCACATATCGTAACAAATAACGGCCAGCCAAAGGTGTATGGAAATGTTGAACAAGTAGGAAAGATAGGCTATAAACGAAATTTTAAGAAAGCTTTTAGAGAAATCATTTATCATTGTAACGCGTACCCAACAGATAACAGCTGACACCGTATTGGAAAATTCTTAATTCTTTTACAAAATGAACCAAAAAACTCAAAAACAAGTTTGTCAAATAGCAAAAATAACACTTGTCGTGAATATGCTTAAGTCTCAGCACAAATATGTAGACCATATCAGTCAGCAACAGTATGATTAAAGATGCCGAATCAACTGTAATTTATGGGTTTATAGTAGTGAGATCAATAATTATAGTCATTCACATTACCAAAAAGAAAATCTTGTGCATAAAAATAGCAATTCATTCCCACGTGCGGATGATTCTTTCCGAAAGATGTTAATTCCTTTGGCGGTATGCAATATTCTTCAGCTTGGACAAGTATTTAGCACCATCAGAGATATACAAAGTTCCATTCTAGTTGAATACCAAACTATTATAAAGTGTCTACCAAATCAATTTCTCTTTAGAGTCTTACACTGAAAAGTTTCCATTCTTCATTAAAGTTATATGGCACAATATTATCCGGATTATTACAATCCATTAGTAAACCTTGTTGTACAATAAACTGATCCCAAAGATTTTTCTCGATCCGTGTGCCATCAGTCTGTGTGATATTCACCATTGTGTTGTTGCTCTGTTTCTTGGCACATTTGCTTTCGTCATTCAAATCGATTCGATGTCGATGACAACAGTATCGAATACACGCCTTAAATTTGCATACACATCCTCGAGTGTGTTCCGGGACCATTGTGCGTGTGTCATTAAATAGAATTTTGTAGTTGTAATTCCCAGTTTGATTTGATGGTATAACTACTCCTTGGAACATGTAGGAGCCATTTGTAAGTCGTTTGCTGCCCGACAAATCGACTGTATCGGAATAATCACAATCGGGTATTTCACACGATCCAAACGCAAAATAAAAACAGCTCAATGCACAAAGAAATATTTGTAGCTTTATTTTAAACATTTTCTGTTTGACTTAAGGACAACCGCTGCGGAGAACGTTCGAAACTCGAATGCGATCCGAGATTCACTCAACTTGTGTTGGAGCACCAAATAAACGAAAAATAATCTAATGCGTAACCCGTTTTGGAGCCCACATTATTTTATAATATCCCCCTTTTTCTGATGCTGATATAAACGCTATAAATCACCAAACTCGTAATAATTCCCCAATGATTTTCGTAGCTGTGAAACAATTGCCTTATCACAATTATACAATTGAAAACAAAGCAAAGCTTAGCAAAGCTGCGCAAAACCATTCAAAAATATGTTATCCAAGAAGTAACACTCTGCAACAGTTTACCGATATACATATAAAGTAATATATTTTTGACAATTATTGTATTATAAATTGATACTGAGTAAAGTTGAATATTTATGTGAGATGTTGGCATGGGATATTTGTGCTGTTTGGCTGTGATTTATATTGCCTCAGCTTAACACCGCAAAAATCTGTGCGGCTGAGTCATTTTGCTTTGCGTGAATGGAGACAGGGCTGGAAAGCGTCTCTCGCATCTGGCCAGTAACTGGGCCAAGTGAATTATTAAGCGGTAAATAAACATTTGTCTCAGCCAACGAACCAAAATGAAAAAACAGCAGCAGCTGTTTAGGAAGTGAGTTGGCAAAAATCGATAATTTCATTTTATAGAAAATGTTTCAGCTATTTCTAATCTGCTACTCTTAATATAACCAGATATACATCTTAATATAAGATATAGCCAATCAAAGTTGTCTAATAAACAAATTGTATTGTTTGCTTTGCGTTTGGCCAGGTAAATCGATAATTACCAACTTTCTATTTTGCACTATTTCTCAACTTTCTATCTATATATATTCAAAATAAGTTTTTTGATTACTCCTTTATCTAATGCAAAAAGTTTCAGCAACAGTCATTATTATTAAAGAAAAAAATAAAAATAAAAAAAAATTCATTTTTCATTTGATTTGTTGATCAATTATCTGTCATATGGTTTTTATTTGATTGATTATCTCATTTGGTTCAAAAGTTATGATTTGTGCAACGAAAAACCTCAAATGGCCCCATTGTGCAGCGTTGCCAGCTACTTGTTGCTGAGAGAGTTGCTGTGCGAAAAATAATTATATTGATATTTATACGACTTTTAAAGTTGAGCAGCTGCTGCTGCAGTTGTCAGAGTTGCTCCTTGGCTTGAGTTTAAGTTTAGGTTTTGGTTTGCTTTCACAGCGCCACCAAAGCTGTCAACACATCCAACAAGTCTATCAGTCAAGTATCAAAAGTGTGTGACTGTTCCGAAAGGAACCCTATCTGCCACAAAATACTCAGCTTAAAAAAAGCCAAGCACAACAAAACACTACTCAACAGCAAGAAGCGTGCACAATGCACTCAAGTGAGACTAAGCCATGGAATACATTTAGATATTGTTACGATGATAACGAATTGCAAATGCACTGCTAAGCGAATGGAAAGCCAACAGATTACTGAATAAACCTTCACAAACGTTAAGTAAACCGCACTTTTTTTTTAAAGCTGAGCATAACCATATGAAAGTATACTAAAACTCTACAGAAAAATATTTGTTCTAATGAAAGACGAGACGAGTTCAAAACGAGATTCAAACATTTACATAAATATATTTTTTTAAAAATATTTTATATCATATATACTGTCTAGATATATTTGTTAATCAAACTTTTAATACCCTACATAATTTGATTTTTTTTTTCTGGGTTTTGTTTATGCAAGCTATTAATACTTGCGTTGCTTGATTTGATTCAGTTGTTGCTGTTGTTGTTGTTGTTGGTGTTTGTGCTTTTCGCGTTTAACTTGGTTGTGGTTTAACGCGCAACGAGCAACACCCCCAAACCACCAACATTATTAACCCACGCTGCCGATCCAAAACCACCTGCATCCTTTTTAGCTTTCGCTTCTCGCGCATTTTCATCATCAACAATTTTGGAACGAAAACTTTACCCAAAAAGTTTTGCACATGCAAAAGGGTTTCGCATGCGTGCAGGTGCAGCTAAGTAGACCTGTATGTATATGTGTGAATGTGTGAGTGTGAGTGTGTGTGTGTGTGTATGCACCGAGTTTAGCTTAAGTTTTAGCATACAGTCGAAGGCGCTGGCAAAAACTTCCACAAAAGACCAGCAGTCAGACAGGAGGCGTTCAACGCTCGGGTTGCCGCTGCGTGCCATGCACACCTTTACGACGGAGTTTTGTGCGGCTGCCACAAGTAGACATTGGTTAAAAACTTTTCAACTACCCACCCGCACACACTCACACACACATACGCATACCTGCGTAGTTTGAAAAATTATTATAGCGCGCCAACCGTTGGCAACCTTTTCATATGCCAAAAACTTAGACAACAACAGCGGCGATGAAGAAGAAGAAGCAGAAGAAGAAGGCAACAGCAACGATGTTGATGGTGTTGCCTTGAAAGACTTGTATAGATATAAAATTATACGCGTTTATTCGTAAATTAAGTGCTGGCTGTTGCTTTCGAAAAGTTATGCCAACAACAAGAATACAGCGCGAAAGCAACCGACTGCGAAGTTGCCTTGCGGTTCGTTTTTGGTTTTGTGCATTTGGGTGCGCCGACCGCGGCGGGGGAGCAAGAACCAGCAACGACTAGGGACGCTTTTGTGGGTTAACACTTTAACGAAGAAGGACCTTTTGCATTTTTGGTTAGATTTTGATAAGAACCTTTAAATCAAAGCATTATAAATTAAGTGCTAACAATAAATAGCCACAGCCGTTATCAAAAGCAAAAATTTTGATAAACCAATTTAGAAAATACACTTTGAATGCATTTAACTCGATACGTCAGCGGCCATGCTAATAAAGCAATGATAAGAGCAATATTGCATGAAGAAAATCACATAAGCTAGGAGGTTTCGTGATGGTTAAGCCAACAATCAAGCAAAAATGCCCGACTTTAAAGCAACACAAGCTCATAAAGTAAAGCAATAGAAAACTTTGTAGATGGGCTATGAAATACCCTTTGAAACTTGACTACACAAACTTGCAAATGGCAGAAGATCAATCAGCTTGAAATATTATATTATATATGCAAAGAGATATCCTGTCGAATCATACAAATGTTCCACATGTTCCTCCATAGCATCATTAATCTGTGCATACAACGTTCCCTCCCATTCAGCAGTAGCAGTAGCGTCAGCAGAATCAAAAATCGGGATTCATGTCCATGCCAATGGCAATGGCAATAACGATTACGATGACGACAACGACGATAAAGAGGCGGCAGCGAGTATAACGAGAAATAACGCTTTGAAAGCCCGCGCGAGCGCGCAAGCTAGAAATGTTCAGATTTTCAGAACATAACATTTTACGGTTTCACGGTTCATTGCCACATGCAGGAAAGTGAAAGATACAGCGCATAGGATGCAACTGTGTGTGTGTGTGTGTGTGTGTGTTTGTGTTGTTGGCATTTGAAAGGGATACTACTACACTTGTTTGTTCGTTTTTGGAAAATCGCTTCAAAAGCGCCAACCGCCAACTCAACTGAACTGAATCGAAGCGAAGTGAAGTGAATGAAGAGCGGGGCAAGCAACTTTTTTGGTTTTTGTTTTTGTCGAGTTTCAACAAAATATTTTAAGTAGTTTAGAAAGTGCTCACTGTATGTATGAGTGTCAGTGTGTGCAATGCTCACATTTCAGCTACGCGCTGAAGAAAAAAGGACCTGAAAGTCTGTACCGAGAAATGTACCGAGAATATCAATATTATTGCAAGCTGAATTCGAAGCTGCAACTTTTCTTGCCTCTTCTTGTAAGTTGTTTGCTATTAAAACTATTTAATTCGTGTTAAATAGCTTATACGATAGCGATTTTCAAAGTTAAATTCGTTTAAAATATTTTAAAGTTATTATAATAAAGAATTAATCTTAATTTGTTATCAATTAAATGATTGAAATATATGATATGCTTAGACAATCATTTTATTAATGCAAACCGAATTACGTTTTAATGCATTGAATTTTTCGATTGAAACTAAAACGATTTTCATGATTGTGTGGCATGTTTACCAATGTCAGTTAATTAGCTATCTCAAAGATCTTCGGTTGGCTCCATTGACAATGCAAAGTTGTTGCAGTGTCTTTCTTGAAGTGCACTTATGTGTGCTGAAGTCAAAGTCGGGCAGCCAAAACACAAAATAAAAATATATAGTTGGTACAGATAGAAAGAATGAAAGAGAGAGAGAGAGAGCCAAGCCACTTGACAGCCACAAAGCGGCTCGCTGGCTTGTCACCCGGTTCTTGGTCAAAGCATTGCGCGCCAAGTGCTCTCCAAGCAGTTAAGCAGCGTTGCCGATGCCATAAATGTTGCAAGTTGGCGACGCTTCGCAATTGCAGACTGCACACTCCAACGCCATTCACTCTTCGCTCTTCAGTCGCGCCACAAAGTGTTTAAGCGTGAAGGCAAGTGGCAAACTGGCAAACCGGCAAACTGGCGAGAGCGTTTGCCATTTTCAGTTTGTGTCTGTCTACGAAGAAGTAGGAGAAGGGAGGAACGTGAATAGGATGCATACAGACAATTTAACAGCAATTTAAGTTTTGCTTTTGTTTAAGCAACACTTCAATTAGAGCGAGCCTTAAAAACTATGTCAACCGTCGACAGGATGTGTGCGGCATCTCAATTTTCAGCAGGCGGCATGTTTCTTTCGCCACTTTTGCTTGCAAGGTGATTAAACTCATTTGCCGCACACCAAAGCTCTGCCGTTCCGTCCTACCGAACCGAACCGACTCGAACCATGTTTCTTGGTTGTCTGTTGTTGCACAAACTACAACTCGAAGTTGAAAATACATTTTTCGGTGGCAAAAATAGTTTACAGCAGTGCATTCAGCACGTGGCAAATTGTTGCCACCACCGCCCAACCCTCTGTATGTGTGTGTGTGTGTGTGTTTGTTTGCCACACATGAACAGGTGCGCTTTATGGTTCCCTTCAACTTTTGCCATTGCCATTTTGCCGTTACCCTTTTTAGCGCTGCGAGACGCTGCCGACCGCTGTCACGAAATTGGTTTTTTACCGCACACAACAACAACAACAACAACATAAGTTTCGTATGATTTATTAGTTTTCAATGTGCTTTCTGTGTTGATACTAGCTTATGCCTTCCGCTCTAGTTTTTGGAGCAAGCACCTAAATTTCTGTCACATTTATTATTAACTGATGGATTGGGTGTAACCCGAACAAAAACTTTCGGCAATTTTGTTGACCCTTTCCTTTGGCCATATGTGCGCTATATATAGTATGTATACCCTGTAATTAATTGATCAATTGAGTCGGAATGAATTGAGAATCTCCTAGGGAGCTCAAAAATCGAATTATAACTCATATGTGCCATACATTTTTTAAGTATTATTTTGGTTAAAGCATCGATTAGTCAATCAAGGCGGTTTAAATCGATTTATATACTTATACTAAGTGTATGAGTATTTACCAACTTTTGCTGTTGCTTTTGGTAGTTGGTCATCGATGGCCATTAAACATTTAATGTGCCGCCAGCCAATAAGAAACTTTTGCGCTTAGCCTGGCTTAGACCAGGAGTTAAGTTAGTGTGTGTGTGTGTGTGTGTGTGTGCTGGCGTATAGATATAGTATACACAGATATGTATTATTAATTACACTTTGGAAACTTTCGACACATTTAATTATTATTTTATTAGTGTGGGCTATTAACTGGCAGCAGAGCGTAGCATGTGTGGGTGCAACTTGTGGGTGTAGTAGCTGTGTGTGTGTGACTCTAATGCGTGACTCTGGCCGCAACAATAGTTCAATTGAGTTAGTTCGTGGGTGGAGGGGCTCGTTCGGAAGGGGCCATAAATTGAGTGCAATTTCTAATTGCTTGGGTGAAAGTTGGCTTTGGCTTGTTGCTTGGCACAAATCTGGATCAGTCTATGGCTTTTTATCCAATGCATTTAATTGTTGCTCTAAAAGTTCTTACAAAAACATCACACACACACACACACACACACACACACACACACACAGATCCACTTGCATTTGGTTAGTTTGCTTTGGATCGCTTTGGGAGATTTTCATTTCATTTTCTTTCATAAAAGTTTTTTGTGTACTTTTCGCAAATCGAAATCGACGAATCGAAGAACTGCTGCCAAATCTTGTAAATCCTTTTTAGCTGGCCAGCATCGAATAAAAAAGCGTTTAATACCCTGCTGCAACTGTTTGAAAAACTTTCTGCACCAAATCAAGTTGGGCTCCAAGCTTCAAACAAGGGCAGCTTCCAAAGATATGCCAATGCCCGAGACCTCAAAACAATTAATTAGATAATACTTTAAGACTCGGCTTTGAGTTGGGAGAATTGCAAATAAAGTGCTTTAGTTATAGATCAAAATGAAAATTCGTTAACTTTCAACTGTTGCGAACTTCTTGGGCAGCCCTCCCTCTCACTTTGGCTTGGCTGCAATTTGATTTGTTGCAAAGTTTCTTACGAATATGCTTAAAAATAATACAAAAATCGATGGCTAAACTGATACCAAAAACAGTTTGTTGTTTTTGTTGCGTATTCAATTTGCTTGTCATATGTATGTATGTGTATGCAGCTGGCTGGCGGCGCAGCTGTCGGAGCTGGAGTCGGCGGTGGAGGCTGTGGCAAGAGAGGCTGTGGCTTATGCAAGCGCATTAACAAACAGCCGGCGACGGGCATCTGCATTTTTAACAGCATATTTTAATGGCTGATTTTTAACGTCAGCTCAGCGCACTTATTGACAGCTGCGACAGCATGTGACACCGCTACCCCCACCCCTGCCAATCTGTGCCCGCTACCGCTTTGGTGCATATGTCATGCGATACACGCGACGATACAAAATTTATTTGCATCGTGCCTGTCAAATTCTACCTTTCCCCTCCCCTTTGTTGCCATATGCAAAAACCCGAACTCGAGCCCAGACCTGGGAGCCTGTACAAGAACCAGCAGTTACCTTCCCTTCCCCTCCCTCTTACGGACAAAAAAAAATAAACGAAACAAAATGTTGAATTTAATTTCGAGTCGCAAAAAAACATTTTGCTGTGCCTCAGACTTTGCTGTTGTTGTTTTTTGTGGCATGGCATGGCATGTTGGCAACTGCTGTGCAAACATAAAATGCTTAAACAATTTTTATAGGTAAAAATGAATCGAGGGAGAAAAGTCAAATTGATGCTGCGCTAATCGACGGACGTCAACTTTGATTGAATTCCAACATAAAATATCACACCAATTTAAACACAAACACATACACATACACGTAGGTGTGTGTGATTGATTAAGTTATTCTCAACTTGTCAATTAACGAATAAATTCATTACGATATGTTTCAAGAGCTTAATTCCAGTCAACGCACAAAAATATAAAGCTAGCTAAGCTCTGGGGCTTAAATTTGTAATTGACATTTTGCACCAAAAGCAAAGTCTCTAAATTGTTATCATCAATGTGATGAGTTGGCGGGGGCGGGGGGAGGTAAATATTTGATGCATATGCTGTCGGCGCACTTTTCATCATCAGCGTCATCAACGTATGAAACAGTTTGATCTTATTGTAAAATTAGCATTTTGTTGCATGGTAATTAAGTGACAAAGAAGTGACTATGCAACAACTGTTTTCAATTGCACGTACCACACACACACACACACACACATTTATGCGAAACCATTGAGTGTGTGTTGAAGCCACTAAATAAACAAATATGCTCGCAATGGGCTTTAATTTATGCAATAAACACACAAATTTTGGGGCGCACGCTCGGCCAGCGTATTATTGACCCACCAATCCTCCCTTAAATACCCAGCGTATCCTGCACACGAATAGCCACACGCACACACACACACACACGCGCGTCACGTATGTGTGTTTTGGTTTGTTTGCGTTGCGGGCAAATCAATTAAAAATTACGCATACGCACTGTAAATATTTGAGAATGGCGCAACGCCATTTGCACAACGTGCAACGCAAAATATTTGCTAATTTTTGAAGCATTTCGATAATTAAAGCGATGCCAAAAAAGAGAGAGAGAGATATATATAGAGCAAAAAAATCATTTGTTGCTAAAACACACTGAGAAAACCCAAAAAAAAATAAAACAATGTTAATTTGACGCATACATTTTGTGGCTGATGCGTGTATAAATTTTGTGGCAAGCTGTGCTGCTGCTGCTGCTGTACGCGCTGCTCTAAGATTGATTTAATGTTAATTAAAGGGAAATTGTTTGCTCAGAGAATGTGCACAAATATTTTTCTCTCTCCTTCAACTGTGACATGTGAAATGAATCTCAGTGTCGTGCTGGTGGCACATTCACAAAAGTTTCTCTCCGGCAGCAAAGTAAACAGTACTAGTAGTTGCAAGTTGCAAAACTTTGTCTGTGCTGCAACATCAACTACCAACAATAACAACAACTCTCCCATATAGGTGTTGGTGTTGGTATGTGGACTAACTGGTTGTGCGTGTGTGTATTTATTTTTTTTTTGTTGGGTATGTCACAAGTTTCGCTTGTCTTTTTGTCTGACTGCAGCAACTCCCTCAGTCCCTTTCTCTCGGTCGCTGAGTATCTATTTGAGCGTCTGTCTGCGTCAGCCGTGTGTTCTGCCGCTGCTGTTACTGCCCGCAAAAGTTGAAGGCAAATAGTATGCAACGCGCTCGCAAACGCGCGTGGCATGCAGCAAACATCAACAACATGCGTTTTTTTCGTTGCTTACTTCCATGTTTTACCCGGCAACACGTAAGCAAATCTGTTTTATAGTTGACTAACAAATACACTTTAAAGAGCTTAAATGGTAATAAATAAAATAAATAAAACATAATTGCTACAAGAAAAATTTCGCGAAATTCATTTGTTTATTCAACGTTTCATAAATGAACAGAAAAATTGATTTATTATTTGTTTTTGTAATTTTTCTCTTTAGCTAAGCAGCCCGTTTTGGCAGCTTCTTGGTTTTTTACTACTCGTACAAAGAGCACTTTGCAACCGAAAATGAACTTGTGCATTTATCTTGACGCAGACGCAGCCAAGTTTGTCTGATTGCAGCCAAACCGAAAGAGCAAGAAAGACATAGAGTGAGAGAGAGAGAGGGGGCGAGATGGTTGCAATATTTTTTGTGACATTTATATCTGCTCTACATTATCTTCTTACCCAGCTGAGCTCTGTTGAAAATTTATGCAATAAAGTTAGCTGCAAAAAACTATTCGTGTAAGCCTTACACACACACACACAGACACACACACATGTTAGTTGAACCAGGTTCTGTTTGAAGGTCAAGTTGAGCCAAGCAAAACCAAGTCGAAAGACAGAGAACGAGAGAGCGAGAGAGAGAGAGAGAGTGTGGCAACGCCTTGGGCTTTGAGTTGTATCAGGACTCGAAGCCTTGGGGCAATGGGCAACTGGGCAAAGCAGCAGCGGCGGCCATTCGCAAATAAATCAGCAACACTTGACAGACGCACTGAAGTTACTAATTTAATTTACATTTTTAATTTTTGTATTTTTTTTTTTTTTGTATATATTTTATTTTGGTTCTGTGCGCCTGTCAAGTGAATAAGTAATGAATTTACAACTTTTCAAGAATTTCAAATTAAAAACAATAACACAAAATGGGTGCGACCAGCTGAAGAAGCAGCGGCAGCACCAAACCCACTTGAGAAAAAGTCCTAAAGCAAGGAACAAGATGAATATATCCAGAAACGCAAACGCAAGCGCAGCCTGTGCAAATTAAGAAGAGAGAAGCGGCACGGAACACGAAGCAGGTGCAGGTTTGCATATTCATCTCGCTCGTCTTTCAACGCAAATGACTAATTAAAAACTGTAGTGGGCGTGCCAGTTAGTCAGGAACACCGCCAGCATTATATTAAACAGGCTGCTTTCACCCTGAGGCACTTTAAAAAACTTGGCTTTAAACAGACAGACGACTTGTAGCAGCAGCAGCAGCAGCTCCAGTTTTGGTCAGCCTTGGCCGCCATTCTGGTTGTTTGCGTGGCGCAATCATTGCGCGCACCCTGGTTACTGTCATTTGCACCTCTTACGTTTGCAAAAATGTCGGCCACAGTCTCATGCATATGCAAATTGCATTTGCGCGTTGCCACCCATCGCCCCATTCATGCTGCATTTTGCAGGTGAGATCAAGACTGGCACAGGGACAGAGACAGCAACTGATGCTTGACCAATGCAAGGGCAAGAAGTTGCACTCGTGCATGAGTACTGGGATGAAGATGCGTGCCAAAAGTCACACCGAATGACAAATCGGAGTCTGGAATATATTTGGGTGAATTTGTGAGCAGAGATTGTACCACATTGTACCACTGGAGATAAATTGGTTGGGGAAAATAACACGTCTAAGGAGCAGATTCTCTGTGCTTTTTTAGCTTATTAGCTTTAAATTTATTAAATCTAATGATTACAATGAATATTTTTGAGTTTCTCACAACCTTTGATGTACGCCAAATAGTACTACTAACCGCAAAGTCAATGGCCCGCTGACTCTTGACTTTCTGCACGGCTGAAATGTGAATTGCGTCAAGTTGCGCTGCCCACAACACCCACATGTGGCAATTAGTTTGAAGAGCAGCGAACCAAACGGGTCACTTGACCTTCTTGAGAATAATTAAAGGGCTTTCCATTTGGCAGGCTAAAAAAAAAAAAATAAAAAAACACAGTCAATCCACTCCCGTTTTTTTTAGAAACTGCAGTTGGTGAAATGGTAAAAAGAAAAACAAAATTATACAAAGCACATAAAAAAAACGCGGCGGAAAGGGTGAGAGAAAGCAGAAAGCAAAGCGTAAAAATTAACTTTGTTAAAAAGTACGCACTTTTGTGAGATTTTTCTGCTCAAATGTCCATTGAGCAAAAAGGCAATAGCAAAACAGAAAAAGCAAAACACAGGAAAAAACAAAAACAACAGAAAAAAAACGAACAAGTCCGTAACACAGAATGAAAATTAAACGATGCTTAAAATTACTTTTTCGTCAAACTCTTTACGCGCTTTCCAGCACTCACCGTTATGGGATATTGTTGTTGTCGTTGTCGTTGTTTTTTTTTTCTCGCTGGGTCAGTGTAAAATTTCTTTGCTCTTCTTTGCTACTGACTTGACTTTGTTATGCGTTGTTATTGTTGGCTTTGGCAAAGAGACAAAAGCATCGAAGCGTTACTAAAATAAACAACAACACGATCGAACAGCAATCTTTCGCACTCCGATGAATAAATACTCTTACAAATTGATTGAACTTCATATGAAAGCAAGTCGCCATTTATGAGGCGGTGGAGCGCGGAGTATGGGGGCATGGCATCAACATTTCTGAAGTTGGTCTCTGAGCGAGGTAAAATTGTTAAAACCAGTAGAAAATCTAGCTAAAGTATCAAGCTGAAGTATCAGTCAATGCACTCTTATAGTATAATTGAGCTCAACTTTGCCGCGAGTTTGGGTGTTTGCCTTTTGCTTTTTTTTTTTTTTGCCTTTGTTGTGTACATCGGCATGGATTCACTGTTATTCCTTTCGCTCTCTCTCTAACTGTTGTCGATGATCTACTCAACACCAGTGTTGCCAGGTATGCTTATTTCCGGCTAGATCTAGCATATTTGAAAATAGAAGAGCCTATACAATTTTCAAATATTACATAGGATCAGCAAATTGCACCTTATTTCTGGATGAGTGAAATGGTATCAGTGTGATTGAATTGAAAGGGAAATAGCTTTTTTTAGATGGATTTTTCTTTGAATTTAGCTTAAGCAGTTGCCAAACACCTGGCAGCACTGATAAACACTCTCTCAATATTATACAAATAATCTCTTAATGTTAGGCAAATGTGAGCTGATTCCAACTATTCCATAATTCCAGACCACGGATTCATTTCGGGTCTTGAGCTCTTCTCTTTGTTTGACAGACAATCAGTAGCCCAGTTTTATGTCATATGGATCGGTCGTGTTCGCGCACAAATTTATGTCAATAATTACTGTTTATTGTCGACGGTGTGAAAAATTAAATTAAATTCAAATAAATAGAATTAGAAAACGTAACAAATGAAAAGTGTGCTATATTTTTTTAGTGCCAGAACCGAAGTTGCAAAAGTGTATTGAACAAATTAAAAATCAAATAAATGGTTGTTATTATTGTAGCAGTAATTCGTCGTCAGCTGCAATAATAATGTCTAACAATATCACATCAAATTGTGAGCAACAATTTACAGAAAATAATACCAATAATACCATATACACACACAATTAATAATCAATATAAATTCATCAAAAAATCTCCTTTAAAGGTATGTAATATACTACTCATATAAACATACTTATACATATGTGTATTCATATTCTGCAAACACTTATATGTACATAGTTGAAATTTTTCGCTAATTTTTCGCCATTTGCCGTTATTTATATTTTTCTAGTTATGTTTATGTTTTGTTGAGTGTGGGCAAAGATACATATGTACATAAAAGTGTGTGTATATAAATCTAAAAAGCATTAACATGAGCGCGCCCAAGGCATACTTAACATACTTAAGTATGCCTTGAGCGCGCCTAGAAGGAAGTTTTCTCTCTCTCTCTCTCTCATTTTGGTTGATCATTATTCCACCATTCCACTTATGGGATGGCATTATTGTAAAACTTATACTGTTTTCCCCCATGGAATTGCATATTCCCGCTCGCTTGTACAATAACTCTCTCAGAGTATAAGACGCGTTGCTCTTAAACGCCTATAGTTTGGTTTTTCGTATAGAATTGGCGAAAGCTATTTGCAATGAGCATTTTTATTAACACTTATACTATCAATTACGCTCTCTCACTTTTGGTACTTGCTGTATTTTTGGGTGGTATTTAGGTATTGAATATACATGTGTGTATGTATAAAGTACACTGTATATATGTATGTATATATGTTTTTGTTTTAGCTACTGAGCTTTTAATATTCTGTGAATCAATTGTTAACACTCGCTCTCTCACTTGAAATTATTCGAGTTATTGGAAGGATCCAGTATGGCAGATCCAGATCAAAATCCATATTATCACGCACCTCTATTTCTCTCTCTCTCTCACTCTAGTTGTACAGCAACGGTGCAAAGTTGACAAATGCTCTCTTTAGAGCGAGCACTCTGTCTTATACTATATGCTCATTCGTATAAACATTTTAATATACTGATGAAGAAGAAATTTCACTACGCTCGGAAATGAGTTTAAAGTTGAGCTTGTATCAAAATCACGCTCAATAATTTCTGAGTGCTTTGGCTTTGAGCGGTAACTTTACATTTTATGCCGGCCATAAACAAACATTTTCTGAAAGAGTCAAGTTTCTAGCTTAAGGGGGGCGAAAAAAGATGCGTATATACAGGCAAACAGACACCCTAGCGGATTTTGCACAGTACACAGCAAAAATTAAGAATCCACTAAAATTCAAATGCAACACAGTTAATGTTCATCTTAAAATCACTTCTGCTAGATAATACAAATTTAATTTAAAAACACATTGTAGGGTCAGTGAGCGATTTATGTTATTTGGTTTTAATTTTAAAGGTTTATTTTCTTTTATTTAATTGCAATTTTTAATGAAACGAATAGGAGCCCAGAGAGAGAGAGAGAGAGAAAGATAGAGATAGAGACAGCTTCTATTTGGAACGAAGGACCTTAAAATGTTAATGAAGCCGCATTAACATATGCCGGTCATAAAAAGGAATTAGCTGACACACACATATACAAATATACATATATAAAATACTTGCATTAAGTTGTTCGCGTAGTTAAGCCAAGCTCTCTTCTACACACACATACACTCGCAGGACTCACCTGCTGACCACATACCTCTGTCGACGCTTTCGCCATTTACCGCATAATCCCTCCCCGCACGTTGAGTGACAGGCGGGGTGTGTGTGTGTGCTCCCTTTTGGCGCCACACACATGCCGACAGACTTACTTATGTCTCAGGCCAAATGGCATTAGGTTCGAATAAAAGTTGGTAAGTAGCACCGGCTGCTTTTGCGCCTGCCACTGCTGGATATCAGCTTAGGCTCTTAGCCATTAGCCTCAACGGGCGGTTCTTAGATCGCAAGATAGCTGGAAATAAACAGATTATGGTTATCCATACTTAACATAATATTAAAGTTTGCCATTCATAAGCAAGAGTTTTTTGGGATTGCTGAATATTTAAAATCTTCAAATTTTGTGTAAAATTAAATTTTTATATATTTCTTATTTGACCGCTCTAAAGGACTTTTCAAACTCTCCTCGATCATAGTTGCACTAGCATAATATAACTATTAAATTAGTAACCATTGCTTTTAGCTATAAATTTTTTTTCGTTGTTGTTTCGTTGGCGGCCAAGTTAATTTGCTGTTTTTGCTAAGCCAAATATGTATGGTTGGCTCATATAGGGAATAGCACAAGCGAGCACTAAAATGTAGCTTTAGTTATGCTTGGCTAACTACATGTATATTTATATGAGAACGCACATAAATTTACAGACCAGCTGCTTCATTCCCCACCATACACCCTCGAGCACCGAATGCAGGAAGCGTTTACATTTTTATGCATAGAAAATGCTGAGCCAACCGCCGCTAATAAGTTGGCTCGAACGAACAATGCGCTCGCTCGCTCGCACGCTCGCCTTGGCTCTCTTGCTCACTATTCTACCTCCCCTTCCTGCTCACTGCACACATTTCACGCATTTTGATATGCAAACAAATGCACTGAATAAAGCAGCCAGTCGCATGCCACAAAAGGTAGCCAGCAAAAAAAAAAAATAGAAATGCGAAAACACTAAAAAAATAGAAAAAAAACGAATATAAAAGAAAATTTCACAATTTTTGCACGCTAAAACAAAGGAAAAATACCAAAAAGGAAAAATAAGCAAATGGCGAACAAACAGCAAACGAGTCTGAGTCGGCCAAGACTGAAGCAGGTAAAAGCAAACAGGTGCACCCAAATATGGCAACCATAATGCATACAAATACATGTATGTATCATACATACATATACACATACATAAATATGCATAATTCAGTAGTGTTGTTTATTAAAAACTCGAAACAAAAGGGTGATGCGAGCGAGGGCCAAAAGCAGTAACAAAGACTTGAAAGCAGCTGCAACTTTTAAGTGCAAATTTCATAATTTATATCCGTGAATATGTGTGTAGTTTATAACAAAATGCATGCTATATCAGAAACGTGACATATAGAAGATGTTAAATGCATCAAATACCCTACATAAGGTATTAAACGGACGAAGCTAAAACATTTAAGTACACATTTTCTTAAAACATTGAATTTGACATGTCAAGAAAGTAATGCCTGAGCTTTAGATTCCACAGAAATATGCAAAACGAAAAAAAATGTGTAAAAAAAACAAACATTTATTGTGAGGTGTTTGGCATGCTGAACAGAAATTTTAATCTGTTTGTTATCCCTCTTTTTCTCTATGTATTAACAATCGACTTACACAAATGGCATGAGAATATTTTTGCATTTTCTAGGGGAGAAACATTGCAGTAAATAGCACAGCTGAGCTTTATGTAACGATTGCAGCTTAAATGGCAAATGTATTTTGTTTTAATTTGTCGTATGCAAAAAAAAAAAAAAAAAAATAGAAAACGAAACAAAATCAATTTCTGACACAACACTGGCGACGCCTCAAACTGCAATCTCAACACGAACGTGCAACGCTAACAAACAACTTTTCTTTTTTTTAAACAATAAACAAGTAAAATCAATTTTTTATGTGTTACTAGAGCGACGGCTAAAGCTAAAGCAAGGACAAAGACTTTGTCACGCCTTCAGTAGACGACCGACACAACGCACACACACTTGCCACAACAAGAACATGACGCACGTACTTGTAGGCTACAACTACACTGGCAACTTGGGAGCCAGCTTTCAAGGGAATGCCTTAAACTGAAACTGAACAGTTCAACAGTTGAGGACAGTTGAGAACAGTCTTCGATCAGTTGTGTATTAAAGCGACACCTGTTGACTGTTTTTTGTTTTGCTGTGTTTTTTGACATGCTGCACACGTGCCACTGGCCACCAGTCACCAGTCACCAGAGCTACTGTCAATGTCAATCTCATTAGTTAACTGAGCGCTGTCGAAATTCATTATGAAAACCGAGCAGGGGCTTAAAAAAAAAACCAAAAAAAAAAAAACCAAACAAAACACAGGCATTCAAATAATAAATGAAAAGACGGGCGGCAAGCGACATGCGAAATGCGACCTATAACCTGAATGTAGGCAACAAATTAAAAGCCATAAAAGGCATCAAATTATGTGAGGCACTTGGGAGTTGAGCTTAAATGGCCACCGACACACACACCGACACACATACACACAGCCCTAGTGTCGAGCCTATTTGTTAACCCCAACGTGCTGGCAAACAAAGTTTTTCAATTTCTGTCGCATAATAAGCGGCACAAAGTCGTCGTTGCTGTTTTACTTGCCAGCCCACGCAGCAAGGCCTTGTCGCGGCATAAATGAAATTATGAATGTGCGTTGGCACAACCGCACCCCAGACAAACACACACACACGCACACACACACACACACACACAAACAGACAACAACATCGTTGTTCACCTGGCACCACTTGCTGTTGTTTTGTTCTTTTTTGTATTTTGTGTGTGCCTCATTTTTCTGTCAAGGTGTCATAAATGACGCGTCACCCCCGCGTCTGGATGCGACGTTGTCCCGTCGCATGCGTGTAAGCAAAATAAATGAGGCTCGGCACTGTCAGGCTAACAAAAGCCAAATAAATGACACAAGCCACAGAGCAACAGCCCAAAAAAAAAAAACAAAAAAAAATAAAAATAAAATAAAACCCACACAAAAAACAAACAAAAGAACTACAATCAAAATTAAAGATAAGCTGATATAGACTTGCAGATACCCTAGGCAAATTAGCTTTGAGAAATCTTAAAGTATAGTCTGTTTCAAAAGCTAGGAGCTTAGGAATGAATTTAATGCAAGTTACTTAATCTTCAAGTTGACTTTTTAAAGCTGAATTAGTACTACAGTTAATTTCGTATGCAATTTAAGACTTGATGTCACGTGCCTGGCTTTAATTCATTTGCTTGTTTATTTTTTTTGTGCTTTTCTCTATCAACGTTTGACTATTTTAACTGACAATTTCAACTAATTTGCTCAACTGACGCCCAATAAATCTCCGTGCGCAAATCAACTGAGCTAGTGGCACGCCCACCCTTTTTCTTTAGCGCCAGCCGAAGCAGAAGCCATCTTCATTCAGACAGAGACACACACACACACACACACACAATCGCACACAACTACAAAATAGTAGAATGGCTCCGTTTGTTGGCACTGCAAAGAAATGTAATTTGATGTAATTGAAACGATTTTCGTGTTAATTAAACTCTTCTATTTTTACTTATTTTTTTTTGCGTTCTTCTTCTTGAAATTCTCTTTTGCTTTTCTGCTTTTCTGGTGCTCTGTTCGGTCGGTGCTTTTTGCAGCATTCATTGCTGCTCGTGCTGCTCGGTCTGGGCTTAAAGCATTTTACACTTGCCATTAACGTTCGTGCGCCCAAAGTGACAGCCGCAATGAAAACAAAGACAAGGCACAAGGCCCAAGCACAAGTCATCGCCCACGGCGGGGCGGGGCGGGGGAGGGCATCCAGCACCGTTTGAGTTGGGTCCGAGTTGAACAACAACAATAACAAAGAGGCGAAGACTTTCTCGCCAGTGCAGTCATTAAATTAGATTTGTTTTTGAGCGCACTCCTTAGTCGCCATCCTTTTGATTGAAGAAGGGTTCTCGTCCATGCAAGAAGCGCGTCTCCTCTACGCACTTGAGCGCACTGTGATTCCCCATTTAATGAGTGTGTTGTAGTAATATTTGGAATGAGTATTTAGGGCTGGTGCTTTTCAAAAATAAGCTACTACATTCTTCAGCTTCTAAGTTGATTTAATGAATCTTGCAGACAGAGCTCACAGTTCAACAAATTATAAACTGAAACGTCGCCAAGTCTCTCACAAGAAATGTGGGTGGAAAATGCTGAACCCAAAAATGAGTAAAATGAAAGTATTCATTTTTAATGTGACATTAATGCGATTTTTTTTTTTAATTTTTTCTCTCTGTTGGCATATTTAATATTGTTTTTTCAACTGAAAAATATATTGCGTTCTTTTATCTATCTTCAGTTCTTGAGAATAAATACCAAGTTATACTTATAGTACTAGTTGCTGCACTTGTTGGCCAACTATCGCAGCGAATGTTGATCTTAATGCAATCTTCTAAGCCGGCAACAACTTTCGCAAACTTTCATTTGACGCTAAAGTCGCCGGCCGACATTATTGACACATTAATCAAACACAATGGGCAAGGAGTGCTTTCGATTTATTTAGCCATGAAGCAGCTCCATTCAATTTTTAAAGCGTCGCATTTATATAAAACACAAGCACAAAAGCAAACAAAACCCAGACAGTGGTGCAGGAAAGGACACAGATAGAGAACGAGAACAAAAGTTGACCACTTCAGCAATGCAGAATAGAAAAAACAAAGAAGAACAAAAAAAAAAAACTACAATTCAATAGCAAACCCACACACAAACACAATGAATTCAATGCAGTTTGACCCGTGACAAGTTCTCGTCCTCGTCCTTCTACGTTCGTCAATGGCCGCCGACAACAATGTGTCCTGGGCCAACTTTTTGCGCTCTGTGCGATTCGTCGTAGTAGTCGCTCATTAGCTTTCATTATAAATATTGACTGACTGACTGAACAAAAGTGTTTGACAGACAGACAGACAGACATTGAGTCCGTAGAATGAGTGCAGGACAGGTGGGCTGGGTGCATATGACAAATTAGGTTGATTGCTTTGGGAGCATCGGGATTGCAAACGCAAACGCAAACGCGAAACCAAACGCAATTCAAATCGAAGCGTGAGTGACGATGACTAACTGACTGACTGACGTACTGACAGACTGACTGGCTGGCTGACTTAGTGACTGTTGTCAGCGGGGGGCAGGGAGGCTCTTCACTCACTTTTCAATTAAGCGGCTCCAAATAAGCTTTTCACATAATTTGATTCCATCTATGTTGATAACAACAGCTAGCCCAGCATTTGCATTTCAGCTGCAAAAAGGTTGGAGTAAGAATAACCAACCACAACAAAATACTTGATATGAAAATATTTAGCAAATGGCGGCAAGAAGGCAACAAAGAATAAGCAAGATGGCGCATAAAATTACGATTTCTTTGCATACTTTTCAGCGCTTTCGCATAACTTTGCGCGCTGACGTCGAAAACAACGGAAACAGCAACACATACTTTCTTGCCGCTTAATAGTCATAAATTTGCTTTTGCGCTCACTTGACGTCTCACTTCTCCCTCCACCCAAACCTCTCATGACACATGAAAACGTCTTTTGGTGTGGCTGCAGTTAGGCAGGCGGCCGACCGACCTCATTTCACTGAAAATTGTTTCTTTGCATCTTTTTTGCTTTGCTAGTGTTTTATTTTTATTCGCACTGAAATTTAACGCCACATATTTAACATTTGCACATTCATCACATTGCCATCGCATCGCGTCGCATTGCATTTCCAATTTAGCATTTTGTATTTTGCATTTTGTATTTAGCTTTGACGCCCCGGCTCACAGAACATGCATAATACATTTATTATTGCTATGCTTTTCTCTCTCTCTCTCTCTCTTTCTCTCTTTTTCTCTCTTTGTTTCAGTCATGCTTGCCATTCTTATCATCTATTAAACCACAATTGTTTATTACACTATCAAATGTGTGCGAGTGTGTTTTATTTTGTTATTTAGCACTAAATCATTGAACCATGGCCTGGGGGCGTTTATAATTGTTGTCGATTTGACACGCCTTCTGCGTTTGGCCAAAACCAATTACACGATTTCTACACAAATTGAATATGTAAATTTATCACTTGAATCTGAAATATTTAATAGTTATGCAATTGCAGATTTTAATTGATTTTTGCAGCTATAAAAAAAATTTATAAATAATATCCCAATAAATGTTTGCAGTAGTTGTTGGTTTAATCAAATGTTTTCAGAGATACCAATGGCATTCTTAAGCTAATTAGCTTTGATTAGGTGTTGAGAAAACCTATATTGAATCCCCAGCCAATTATTTCTTAGCTGGTTTAAGGTTTCTGTTTCGTCAAGTCATTGGCGCTTTGCTTTCAATTGTACTGATAATGAAAACACACAAAGAGGCAACACACATTATGCTACAATTTAGTGACACTTTGCATTATCTCACCACACTCGGGATCGAGTCAACTGACCCACAACTTAGTCACGAGCGCCCCCGAAAGGAATTCCTTGGCTCTTTGTCTCCTCGCATTCTCGGGGGCATTTAAATTTTTGAACAACCCATAAATTATGCGCTTTATCAGCGATAAAAGTAAATACAGTTGTTGCTACAAACGCCTACTAGGCATGCCACCCAATCTCACCTCCGCCACCCCCCTCACACTCTCTCACGGGACTGGACATTCCGAACTGTCCCACGGCTCGCCATGCTTTGTGTATAAATAAAAAACAACAAAAAAAAGCAAACGTGTAAATGAATAATTCAAAATGTCCTGCAACATTGTCCTGCTGTGTCTTTGTGTGTGTGTGTGTGTGTGTGTGTGGGTAATGCGTAAAGCACGCAAAAGATTACACATACCAATGCACACAAACACACACAGAAACACACGCATGTTTTGTACCTATAGAAAGATGTGTGTGTGTGTGTGTTTGTTTGAGACTGTTGTTAACGCTTTATCTGAGGGGTGCCAAACCAGTGCGACGGCGACGGAGACAACGCTTGGCAAATATTTAACATTGGCATATTTTTCACACACACACAAACAGAGCTGCTGCTGCTGCTGTGACTGCCACGCCCCTTGACCATTTTCCACCTGGATTATACATGTTTTATCTTGCCCACGTGGAATTTGCGTGCGTTTAAACGTTTTCGATAAGGTTTCGCTTTTAACCCGCAAACGTTTCCCCATTCCCAATGCCACTTACCTCCCCACGTCAGAGTTCACACACAACCGTGTGTGTGTATATATATGTGTGTGTGTGTGGCATATTTGTGTGTGCGTGCTAAGACCTTTGGCTGATAAAAAAAAGCATACCTTTGGTTAAACAATGCACAAGAGTGTTTACTTCCGTTTCGAGTCGAGAGAGTTTTGCAGCTGGCTGAGTGGGGCTTGAGGTTGAGAGGGCATCGAAATTTAAACAAATTTTAACCAACGAAAATTGTTGTCCAAAATGAGGCCCATAAAATGTTTAAAGCAACTTGAATCAACTACATATATGGATGTCTGGCCTCTTTTGGCTGGAGTTGAGCTCGTTTCGTGTTATTAAACACGGATTATGTGGCAGACTCCGTTGGTTGCATGCGCATAAATTATAATGTGTGCAACGCTAACTGCAACCACGCCTTCTCCCAGCCTGTTGTCGTTGTTGCTTTGCCTTTGCCATTCAACCATTTTTCACATAGTCCAATTTTCTCGACGTTGTTTGGCACACAATTTTCTATATACATATATATGCTTAATATGGTAGTCACATGTGCTGCAGCCTAACGATAGAGTAGTACAAAATGGACCAGCTCCTGAAGCAGAACCTTAGTTCGTACTATCGTATCACATGCAATATTTTAATTGCAGCCCAACTCACCTCGGGCTAACTCTGCTTTTTTCGTATCGTATCATATTGTGTCGTCCATTGACGATGGCCAACGGCCATGGCATTGATCAGAGCGTCAAGCATGTAAAGACTGAAAAAAAAAAAACGAAAAAAGATGTTGAGTAAAACGAAGCAAGCGTCAGCTGCACGTTAACTGTCACAACAATCGATAACATCCCATGCTTAGAAGGGCTAAAAATGTTCAACGCAAATGTTGCACTTAGCATACTGAATCGACCCAAACAGCCAGCAGCAGCAAATGCTGTAACCTGAGATATTGTTTATATTAAACTCTTAAAGATTCTTTTTTACTGTTACTTTAATTGGAAGTTTTTGTTTTTGATGAGGCTTCAACTTTCCAAGCACAAAAACTGAATAAACAAATATTTAGAGAAATTTTCAAACAATTTCCGTTATTCAATTAGGTTGCGAGTGCTCTTGGCCACACTCGTGCTTGAGTGTTTAACACACACACACACACACAAAGACAGCATTCACTCAAACTGTTTACACATGTTTCCCTGCTACACACACACACACACACACACAGAGTCAGGCTTAAAACAATAGATTATTGGCATTGATGTTGCATAAATTTGTGCATTTGTTGGCTCGCTGGCAGTTGCAGGCGGCAACGACGACTCATTGTTGGCAGTTGCATGCCACAAACGCTAAAACAACATGCACTTAAAAAAGACACCCAACACCAAGCTTACATCATCCTCTCATCTCACTTCACAATCTAATGGCTCTTTGTATATGGAAGTTTTCGACGAGGACGCTAAGCAAATAAACATAATGCTTGTTGATATTTTGTGGCAGCCAATGAAGCAAACAGCTGTCTGTCCAACTGTCCAACTGTTCAACTGTCCACTGTCCATTGTCCAACTGCTTGCTTGTCTATCTATCTGTCTGTCTGTTTGTCAGCTCGACCATTGGCCTGTAGCAGAATCGACAAAATCAACAGAGCCGAGCACACACACAATAAAGGACAATGTCAAATCGAATACTCATATACAATAACTCTAAATACACAAATACACACACACATATATATTCATTTCGATCTGGCAGCGTTTGTTGTCTCCTTTTTGTTTTCGCATAATTGTGATGCCCAAAACTGAAAATACTCTCATGCCATGGCAATGTGAGCGAGCAGCTGGCCTATCGCATTTCACTTATAGCTGTCACAACATTTACCATAGTTGCTAAACGGATTAAACTTAGACGCGTTCAACTCCCTCCATCCCTCTCTCACTCTTCATCAGGGCCATAAAATCAGTTAAGTAAGTTTCAGCTAAAATTGTGACATGGGAATGAAATACAATGGAAAAACACTTTGCTTTGCTTTGCTTGATATTAAACAAAATCGAAATGATGTAAAAATTCAGAGCCTTTAATTTATTCTGTTACATCGATTAAACTTTCTTAAAACTAAATATTGTTATGTTTGCACTCTATTATTAATAGTTTTGTTGTTGTTTTGTTTCTAACCACAAATTGAACTATTGTTGCCACTGTTCGTTCGGTGTTGTAAGTGACACATTTCAGCCGCTTGTTAGTGGCTGTTCCGTGTGCTCCAAAGTAAAGCCAGCTACGTTGCGCAGCTCACTGTTTGCCGGATTCATAAAATCCATAGAGTAACTGGGCTAAAAAGGGGCCAGCAGTTTTGGATATGGTTGGGATAGGAGATGGTGGCACCTGTCACATAGTGCGCTATTTGGTTTTCGATACTTTGAGCGATTTTTTGCAGACTCTGCGTCTCTCAGCATGTGTGTGTGTGTGTGTGTGTGTGTACTTTCTGCGCAACAAAGCAACGTTTACAGCATAATGCATGGCCGCTAAAGAGGAGTGAGTAAGAGCAAAGCAACCGCAGCAAGGTACACACACACAGACACACACACAGTATAAATAAACTAGCTTGAATGTATAGAGAGACAGCTCCCTGTTTCCAGTTGCCAGTTGCCAGCTAGTCCTGGGCCCACACGCACTTTGTCGCAGAGTAAAACGAGAACCGAACTGTCGAAACTGTCAGAATGTCAAATAAGCGACAGAGCTGGGAGTCTCTCCTTCTCCTCTTCCAACAATAACAACAACAACAACAACAAGCAGCTTTAGCTATAGCCGCAACAACAACAGAAGCAAAGAGATCGGCAAACAGCAAACAAGCAGCCTAGGCCACCACCCTAGGCATATTTATTGGAAATCTGAAACAGCTCAAATATCCCGTGTATCCATATCTATTATTGTGTGTGTATGTGTGTCTGGCCAGTATCGGTATGTACATACATATATATATATATATAGATATAAACGTGTGTGTGTGTGTGTGTCGCATGTCCAGCACAAAGAATTTGTTACACGATATTGTTAACGGGCTGCGTTTGATGCCTTCCTGATATATGGCCAACCTTTGACATCCTTTAAACGAGCAACATGATACTCTAGATTATGCTTTCACGACTTGTTTCTTGCTGCTGCTGCTGCTGCTGGTGGTGCCACAGCACTGTTGCCTCGCTGTCTTTGTCGTTCTGTTTGGGGCGATACGTCAATGTGTCAGTTTGATAATTTATTTTGTTCAAATTTGTTGCTTTACTCGACGATGGCGTCGCTTAAATAAGTTATCAACGGCATATCGTAATGTAAATGGCAGCACGTAAATGGAATGAAATTATTTTGCAACAAATTAAGGCGAATTTATGCGTCAAGATGACAGATCTGGCAGCAGCAGCAGCAGTCCGACTACTATTTCTACTACAAATAATACTACTCCAACTCCAGAGGAAACAAAATCCGCAAACAAACAAGCAAAATGTAATGGGGACAAGACGGGTCGAAAGCGTAACTTAACACAAGCAACAAACAAACAAATGCGAATCCCAAACCGATGAGTTTATTTTCTTCTTTTTCTAAGAGCTACAGCGAAATCTGAGCAAAAAGCTTTGGCAACGGGATCGCTGCTAAACTCCACAGTCAATAGAGGAAGCGGGCGAGCGGGTGGACACTGTGGTTGATAAAAGTGGAGCGACACTGAAGGGGAGGCACTTGGCTCCCGGTTTTTTCTCTCTATCGCTCTCATTTCGATATTTTCATTTTTTTGTTGGTTACTCTCCACGCCTTTTATTGTGAATCAAATGTCAATAGAGAGTACATTTCATTCAGTTTGCACTGGACTTTTTTCCACCCCCCCGCACCACCACCCTACCATCCACGCCCACTGTCGCTGGCATGGCACGCCCCCCATTGTTGCTGTCGCAGTGTTTGCGTGCAGATTTGTCGTTTTTTGCCGCTCATGTAACGCTTCTTTTTTTCATCTGTCATTTCTTTTTGTGTTTTGGCAGAGAGGTAGAGTATTTGTACAGCAGCCGACAGTTATAGTAAAATTGAAGATGTAACAAATAAAATATTGTATAATCATTGCAAGATATTTATGCGTTTGTTGATTACATAAAATACACTTTCTCCCATCTCACCCAACATGTCAAATTCTGGTCAGCTGCCCATTTTGATTGCCTAATGCTTTTTTTTATTCGCCCACACTAAGCTCTTAGCTCACATACTTAACTGAGTGCATTTCATATTCGTCAATAATTTACGAGATCAAATTTTTCTTGTAGCTTGCTTTTATTTGGCAGTCGTCGTAAGTTTATTGTTGCTTTTGCTTGGTTTTTGGTATTTTTTATTTGCACGGAAATGTATAATTTTTTCCAAGTCAAATGTAAATACTTTTAGCGTATTTTTGTGGGTTTCATTGGTGGTTGTTCCCACTGCTGTCATTGGGTTTGTGGCAAAACGTCGAGAATGTCGAGGCGCGGAGGCGTGGCACATGCAAATGACACGCCTGATGCTGCGTAAATAATTTTAGCGCTTGCCATGCGCCAAAATAAAATGCAAAATAAACATTTTATTTCGATGTTCCGGCTGCCGGCTGCCGTCTGCCGCTTCTTGGCTGTTGGCTGTTGGCTGCTGAACTCAACTCAACTCAACTAAACTCAACAGAATAGAGGCGAGGAATTTGGGTCAAGCGGTTGCTGTATGTGGTATTGTTATACGAATCTTGTGGCATCTTACGCAATCCACAGCGGGGAGAGCAGCATGCTGGCTCGGCTGCAAACACTGAATTTAATTATGTAAAAGACAAGTCGCGAGCGTCTTTCTAAGCCACAAGGCGTCAAAATGCAGAATGCAAAATGAGGCCAGATGCGCTTTATTTCGGTTTTTTTTTTTTATGAAACAAACTCAATATTTGTTGTGAGAGAGGGGGGGGGGGGCAGTGGCTTGTGGTCGCACAAATGTCACGTTTCGACGGCTCAATTTGGCTTAGAGTGGCTGCCATGGCCTCCAAAAATACTTGCAGCTGCAGCAATCCAATTAAAGCCCAAAATATAAAACGATCCAACCTGACAATTTATGCCTGCTTCTGTCTGTCTGTGTGTGTGTGTGTGTGCGTGTTTGCTTGCGTGTCGAGATTTTGTGTGTAAAAGCGCGAAACGATTCGCATAGTTATTTGCATTTCGCAGCCCAGACGATATCGACGGCTAGACAATGTGGCCAGCGGCACATAAATAGCGCCGAGTGACAGAAATTAAATGAGGGTTGTCCTGCCCCACATAAATATTCAGCTCACATTGCTTTATTTTGGATTTCGGCTTTTTTGTTGTCGATTTTCAACCGGTTGAAATCGAAATTTGCACAAAAATCAGAAAAACATTTTGCTGACATCTTGACAAACAAATTTCAGCTAAAAGATAAATATATTTACGGATACGTTTGGCTGTGTCTGTGTGAAGCTGGTTGTTTGTTGAAATGCGGTTCAAGGTCAAGCGTTTAGGCCATCAAAAAAGGGTTTTCGGGCTGACACTAAAAGAAATCGAGCATCAAATTATAGAATAGCATGATGATGCCAAACGATAAAGGCATCCAAATATAGATATCTCTTTTTTTTTGTTGAATATTTTATTGAGATAATTTTTATATAAGGTCTTTTTATTGCTGAGAACCGTTTGCCTGTCAATGTTAAAATGTTGTCAAATCTTGATTGAATTCTCACTTAGCTGATCGAAAAAACTTTTTTTAAAGTTCGTTTAGTTACGATAGACAGCGCACTCCATTAAAATAGATTCCCAACAAAAAAAAAAAAAGAGATCATGAATTTGCTCGTTTGCTCTTAAGAGCAACACCTATCCATTGTACGCACCTATTGTGGATGAACTTTATGTGCCGTTAATGCTGGAGTTGTCAATGGGCACTGTTGACATTTCCGCTTCCCGAGGCAAAGACCCCAAAACACATGATAAAGAAAAACAGACAGCTAAAAAAAGATGGAGAATCTTTGTGTCATGCTTACAACATACGAATGCATATCGTCATGATGGACGCAAACACTGTTACACCCACACGCATGTATGCCTGTTTGGGTTAGGCATGAGCTGCCAAGCAAACAGCGACACACACAAAAACAAAACACACACACGAATATATTTTCATGCTCATTTTCATTGAAGATGAAGCAAAAGGAGATAATGTTAAGCGTCAGCTTTTTGAAACAATTTCAACACATTGCCATTGAAGCACACACACCCATCCCCATCCCCACAAAGAGACACACTCCAGGCAAAGCAAACACAAACAGTTTGAGTGGCATAGAGCAATAATAGCCCGAACCCGTTATGTGTGTGTGTTGTAGACGTTGACATTATCGTCGCTTCATAGTTAGTTATCCTTTTGAATACAGCACCCAAACATGCACATAAGTGTGTCGTGCCTATGTATAAGTGTTCTTAATATAAGAGACATTTGTATATACATTTAGTTGTGTATATAGCGGTAACAATTGTTGCCCAATGATTGTGCGGTTAAACACAACAGCAGCCATTTGCTTTTTTTTCCTTGTTTGTATGGTTTGGCTATCATGTCTGTCAACTGGACTTTAATCAGCTAATACGCCTATGTATGTTTGCTGCAAAGACCAAACTTTCATAAAACAATGCAATACTAAGAATGCTTAATTTTCGTCAATGAAATATCGTAAATAAAACTGTTGGATAATTTTTTAGCTCACTTTAAAAGTTAAGGTTAAACGCTGATTCGACATTTTCACTGGATTAAAAAAATCATAGCATACTTCTTTGCGCAATAAATGCACAAACACCTAAGCTACAGGGTCTCGGGTGGAAAGGCATATGACGGATGGTAAGGGTGGCGAATAAAATTGTATTGTTGTGTATGTTGCTTATGTTATTGCGTACTGGATGATGTTGTTTTTTTGCTTGCTCAGCAACTCGGCTGACCTTCAACTACGTTCAGACACAGTTACGCCCAAATGCACACACACACACACACACACACATACAATCACACACTTGTGCAGACACTTTGCCATTATTTTTGTTGACTATTTTCAGAATTGCGCACAAATTGATGAATAAGTTGTTTTGCGTACTTAAAGTCAATGCTTCTTGACGCTGAACTAAGTCTTGATCACAATCACAATCACAAGCGTTGTCTTTGTCTGCTCAACCGTGTTAGTAATCGTACATGTGTGTGTGGGTGTGATTGTCCTATCCTTAAACAAATCCTGCTGCGTCTTAATCAAGTATATTGTCTGTCTTCTTACAAACAGAGAAACAGACTGAAGAGCGTGTGTATTTTGCTCATTGCAGCAATTTGGTCGTGTTTTTCTCGCACTAAGCAAACATTTGAAATGACAACAACAACTACAGCAACAACAACAACAACTTGTTTGTGTATATAGTAGTAGGCTTAACGAAAGCAACTATATTAATAACAATCAGTTTGTTGTAGGCCATGCAGATGTGGACTTTGGCCAAAAGCAATAACAACAATGCCATAAAAGGCCATTCAAGTGAAAACAACAAGCAAAGTTCTACTACTTGTAGTTGTTGTTGTTGCTGTTGTTAAACACGCATTAGCACACACATAAATACTACACTCTATTCAGCCAAAGAAAACAAAAACATACACACACACACACACATAACCCCAAATGTCGATTGTTTCTTTACGACTTTCTCGGAAAAGTCGAAGCGGGAGGACTATTTGCAGCTGTTGAATTCGCATTTGAATTTTGATAGTCTTTGTCCGATTTGTAATTGAATATTGTTATCGCTTTGTTTGGAGAAGTTCCTTCTTGGTGTTTAATGATTTGCGTTATTACATAAATGCATGCATGAAATCGATGGCAATTGAGCACATTGTTTAGATAAATTAAAGTCGTAAAGGATTAGGCATTCATGATTGATACTGCCCTTCAAGCTGCCCAAATCAAAGGTATGTTCTGTTCAAATTCTATGTATAGTCTCAAATTAGCGCAGCTCTCATAAGTTAATGAGAGGCTTACGCAGTTCCAAACAATACACACAATGCGTATGATTAATGAATTGCTTTGCTGTCGCTGCTACTGCTGCTGCAGCTGTTTGTCCAGCGTCGCTGTTTAGTTTACTTAGTGCATGCCCACATGCCCGCGTTGTGTGCCCTTGTAGCGTTGCATTTTGTGGAGGGGCCAAACAAGGACACTCACACACTTAATCAGTTCGACATTATCAGCGTGACTTGCACCGCACTCGAGAAGCCACTCGGCGATTAGGTAGCATGACTGGCGCTTCCCCTTATGCCCAATAACGGAGTTGAAGTGGATACGCCAAGTAAACATTAATTACATGCCATGAATTTCAACGACAAAGACACACAAACACAAACACACACACACAGACACAATAACACAAGCACACTCAAAGTATGGCTTACAAATTTTTTTTTTATGTACTTGACTTTTGGGCTTTTGCTTATATTGCAAATTTTAGTATTAAGTTGCAGCATTTTCTTTCGATTTTATTTGTGGGGCCACAGCTGCATGCACTTTATATCCAACTCAAGCAAATGGGTTCATGCAACCCACAATGTCTAGACAATGGGATTGCACATGTGTGCGTGCGTGTGTGGCAGACAACAGAGAGTCGCCATTAGTTGTCTTCGATTGTCGATCGTATAGCTTTATTTTAATTCGATCCTATCACACAATTAGCTCATACTCCAAAGCAACGATGCGATTCGACCTGCGTCAGATGAACCATTTTACTCGAGATGGAGTGAGAAAGGGATCAGAGGGAAGAGGGGGACACTTCACTCCGAGATCCTTGATGAGACATTTAAACGCCTTTCCATGCTGTTGCCAATTTAATTGCAATCGCAATCAATGCTGCCACACAACCAGGCTAAAGACCAATTGGGGTAGTAAGGCCAACAAGGGATGGGTAGGGAGAATGAATGGTAACATAAAATCGACCCAATTAATTTTTTGTGCTCACAGCATCAGCCAGTCAGGCACTCGATGAAAATTATACAGCAGCTGCAGGAAAGGCTTTTTTATTCGCACGCAAATAAATCAATAAAAAACATTTAAAAGCCGCCAGAAAAATTTCGAACGAAAGCGAGAACACATAAAAAAAATGCTCCTACAACTCCCACTGAGAACACACATATATGTATGTATATAGGGTCTTTTAAGCGATTTAATTGTTGGGTCAAAGTATCTGCCAATTGGTTGATTGGTTGAGACAAACGCATCTACGCCAATCCTTTCTGCTTTATTTACCGCCATCTTATTGCTACAAAATCCAATTGATGCTATATTATAAGCGGCCGTAAATAAATTATCGTTGACAGTTGTAGCTTAAGGGAGTTTTCGTGTCTGGCGAGCTTAGGCGGAATTTTGGTGAGTTGAGCTCTAGATTGTGACAAATTAGTTGTGCATTGTGTGCGTTTTGTATCTATTTGTGCAAGGCAAGCCAAGCCTTAATTTAAATAATTAATAAATTATAATGCAAGCTGCCGACGATGAGACAGAAAGAGTCAGAGAGTCAGAGACAAAGGCCAAGGCGGATGCTGTGCTGGCAAAAGCAGCTAAAAGTTTCTCATTAAACAAATATTTTCACAGCAGTTAAAATTTATGTATGTATATGTTGCCAGCACCCACTGGGCTGGGGGGTTAGGGCGTGGCACTGAGAATGCTGCAAGTAGAGTGCAGTGCAAACAAGGAGCAGGAGCCAGAGACTGGCAAGCAGGCAGCTTGGCAAGGACATGCCAAAGGACACATAATGCAAACATGTGACTTCCGCATGCGGTGCAAACACTTACAGTACACGCACACACGCACGTCCACAGCATTCATAAAGTTTGTGGCACAGTCTCATAGTTGTTAACAACTCTAGCGGCTGGCAGGCAGGCAGGCAGGCAGCTCTCTCTCGTCCGTCTGTCTTTTTTGGTCTCTCCGTGTGTCCTTCCGACCGCTTGTAGCTTGGCTTGTACGCACACCCTACTGTTTTTGGGCTTAGCTCACTTGCCACACACACACACACACACACAGAGAGAAAGGGAGAATAAGGGAAACGCTACAAAGACATAATGTGAAATAACTTATTGCCCTTAAAATGTCATTTATGTCAACGGTAAGATAAGTTACGCATACGCACCATATACAACAAACTGCACACCCTGGCACATCCCATACCCCTGCGCTGTCATCGTTTGCCTGGCAGGCTTGACAACAATTAAAGTCAACAGGAAATGTGACACATTTAACATGGTAAATAATATTTTCAATTATTTAGCATAAATAAAGAGAGACAGAGAGAGAGAGAGAGAGATAGAGAGGGAAAACAAGAGAGACGGACATACAAATGCGCATGTAATTTAACACATGTTCTGCTTTTTCACATTGAAATATCCTGCGGCATATATGTATACCAAAAACTAATTATCAGCTCGAAATGTGTGTGTTTATTTTGCCGGCTTCCTTTTACAAAAGCAGCTGAAGCATCAACACGGCAAACAAAAACGACCTGATGTCCATTTTTGGATTAAATGTGTTTGTGTTTGTGTGTTATGGAATGACCCTTGTCAAAAGTATGTCAACTGATTTAATAACAAGCTGATTTGTTGAAACCCATAGTGAAATTAAATAACCTTTTAAAAACCAAGTGAAATTCATTCAAGAGTGTCTAATTTTATAAATTTCATTAGTGAATATAGTAATTCATGATGGATAGAGTTTTTATTGGAGCTTTGCAAAAATAGAATTAAGTATTTTCCACAAGCATCAATACTTTGTTATCAATTTGTGAATGCATCCACATTTATTTTCCATTTTCTACCCGTGCAAAGCCCGTGTCAACAATATCAACAATGAATGAAAGTTTTCAATTAGACCGCCAAACGAGCGAATATTTCGTTTTTGGTAAGCCAAAAAAAAACGAAACCAATTCACAATTCGCCGTAACTGCTAGCAGCAGCATTTAACCTGCATTCCCCTAAACACACACACACACACACACAAAAACACATAGGGACTAACACACACACTCAAACCGAGACAGACACACACATATATACAATTACCAAAGATTTATCGCTTGTGCACTTGAAATTGATGACCAGGGCCTAATTGTCATCCGATATGACTCCACCGCATGACTCGCATTGTCGGTCGAGCGAACGTTGTCGTCGAGAAGCACTAGCTGGAGCTGGAGCCATCAGCTAACACAGGCAGCTAACACACAGCTGCATATAGTATGTATGTGGTACCTTTTGCGCCAAGGGCCGCCAGCAGCAGCACATTTATACACTTCAAGCGGCACGTGCATAGTTTTGCATGCTGCGCATAACTTGCACGCACGCACACAACAAAACACCAATATCCTTACACACACACGCACACATATACAATGGGTCGTAATTTTACACACATACACACACACGTACGTTTGTACTGTGAGAGCGATTTATGTTTGACTTTCGCATGTGGCTGGCGGTTTGGGTGGATTTGAAAGTCTCCCAAAACGCGTGGGCGACCGTAAGAGACACACAAAGAGTGAGAGAGAGAGATAGAGAGAGAGAGAGATTCCGTTTGGAGCTGTCGCCATTGTTATTGTTGTTGTTCTTGCTGTTGTAAAGTAAGTTAAGACTGTTGCTAGTAGCAGTGTGAGACAGTTGTTGGGCTGTGTTGGGTTGGGTTGGGTTGGGTGATGGGGGGGGCCGTACATATACATATTTGTTGTTGGCTGCATTGCCTGATAAATCGCCAGCAATTTATTATTGATAACACATTGGTACATTGATTGTGTATTAACTGAAACTGTTTGCCAAAGTAAACTGACATTGATGTATGGCAAGTACATGAAATATCGCTTGTTACATACGATTCCTACTACATTCAGTTCACAACGCCCTCTCTCTCTCTCCCACACTTTTTGTGGTGTGGGCTTGTTTGGGCCCATTGTGGCAATCAACATCACAAGTTGACGCAAGATTTGTGGGCCTCCGTCTGTCCATCTGTGGGTCAGTCAGTTAATACGTCTGTTAAAAACTTAATGCCCAAACGTTTTACATGGCCTTTGAAAAATTATGACAGCATTTTGTTTTTCATTTGTCATATTCAAAAATCAAATATATCAAATGAATAAATGTTTGTATTAATTCAACCTGAAAAAAAAAAATTAATGGCTCCATTTGGGTTAAATTATTTAGACGAGAGCATCAATTAATGAAACTGATAATGGTAATAAATGTTCAACAATAACAATTACTGGTATTACTTACAATTTATTATACAAATCGTATAAACAAATTATTTACTAATTGTTGTTTTTTTGCATTTGAATCACAATAAAATATTTTAAATTCAATTAGGAAAGTTTATGATAACATTGAAATATGTTTGGTGAACAAAAGACAGCTGCTGCTCCAAATGAACAACATTCTGTAGCACAAAAATGACAACTACAACTTTAACAACAATAGCAACAAGAAAAACAAGGAGAAGAAAAGCACGAACAACTATAACAGATAGCGACAACCAGCGGCAAACACGAAAGTGTAATCAACGCTTAAACACTCGCGCAACAAACGAGACAAACATGTCGCTCCTCTCTTTCTCTCTCTCTCTCTCTCTTCTGGTCCAGCCGCCGCAGACAATGGGTGATGGTGACTGACTCTCTTTGGCTGTTGGCTGTCGGATGGGTAGAGGGACGAACAAAAAAAGCATGGACAAACATTGCGACACATTACTGTCAAAACTCATGAAAATATTTCACAACAGCGACAAGCGAACTGCCGCTGCAGGGCGAAGCATGTGCAAGACCAGCTAAGAGCCAACATAGTGTGGCAAAAAGAGACCGAGAAGCGGATCACATAAAACATACAGCAGCAGCAGCAACAGCACTCGTAGTAAGAAACAAAAAAGTCACTAACAAGCATCATATGCCAGCAAAAATGTCAACAACAATGCTCAGGCACACAAACACACACACACAGCTCATTAGAGCCATGACAAGAATGAGGAGAAGGGGTTGTTGGTGGTGCACAGAAAAAAAAGGATTTAGCATGCCGGCTTAGCGGCAGACGGAAATGCAGCAGGATAGCATTCATTTGTTGTCCTTGTTGGCAGTTTTGTTTGTTTGTTGTCTTTTTCGCATGCATCTTGTGCCTGTTAAAGTTGTTGTTGTTATTGTTGTTGTTGTTGTTTATGACAGCTACAAAAAGTTGCTGATGATGTAATGTTTATGTGTCGCTGACACTGTCACTGTACCCGCCACCTCTCCTCCCCAAACCATCACCTGTACCCATACCGCACCGTCATAATTGCACCTGGAAGGCAAACAGATGCACAGACAACAACAACAACAACAACAGCAGCAGCAACAGCAGCAGCAAAAAAGACGCACAAGCAACAATGACACGACAGAAATATGCCAAGTAGCTGACTTTACGCTGTACTCTGACATCACTGTGTGGATGGGGAGGGGGAGGAGTGGAGGTGTGATGGCATATGATGCATATCGCAAATGTCGTTTGCCGTCAGTTTCCGGTTGTTGCAGCAGCCATTTTGTTTATGCATGAACACGAATACAACTGCAACAGAAGCAGCCACATTGGCAGCGAAACGCAATGTCGTCTCTTGTTGACTATTTGTTTCAAGCCCGCTCGAAACCAACACACACACACACACACACACACACACACACACACAGACACATATTTATGTATGCGCGTGGACATTTAAGGTTGGTGAGGTCTGCAAGTCTGCAAGTCGGGCATGGTTCAAGTGTAAACTAATTTTAGGGTTTGACATTGAATTACGATTAGCAGGGGGGGCACAGAAACAAAAAACGAATGAAAGAAGGTCAATAGCCGCTGTGAGTTATTACTTTGATCATTAAACAAATGATATAACAGTACTAAATACGGCCATGTTGAAAAAGTAGCCTAGATAGCCTACTAACTAAAAATAAAGAGAAAGCTTTTCGAGAAATCATTTATGATTATATCACATACCCATTAGATAGAAGCTGTAGTCGTAGCGAAGAAGTCTTAAGTGAATTACAGAATTAACTAAAGAACTCATCAATGAGCTTATCAAATAGCAAAAACAACACTTGTCGGGAATATTCCTAAGTTGCAGCACAAATATGCAGACCAAAATAGTCAGCATCAGTATTATAAAAAATGCCAGATTTGCTGTAAAGGGGTTAAATTAATGAGGAAAACAAAGTTCCATTCTTTTTGAATAGCAAACCATTATGAAGTGTTCACCAAATAGTTTTTCCTTCCAATGCTCACCCCAAATAGTGGTCATTCAGCAAAAAATATTTACGGCAAAATGTCTATTTGTCTTCCTCGTTGTACAACAAACTGTTCCCAAAATTTTTCTTGGCACATTTGCTTTCGTCATTCAAATCGGTTCGATCTCGATTACAACAGTATCGAATACACACCTTAAATTTACATACACATCCTCGAGTGTGTTCCGGGACCATTGTGCGTGTGGCATTAAATAGAATTTTGTAGCTGTAATTCCCAGTTAGATTTGATGGTATAACTACTCCTTGGAACATGTAGGAGCCATTTTTAAGTCGTTAGCTGCCCGACAAATCGACTGTATCGGAATAATCACAAACGGGTATTTCACGCGATCCAAACGCTAAACAAACACAGCTCAATGCACAAAGAAATATTTGCAGCTTCACTTCCATCATTTTCTGTTTGACTTAAGGACAACCGCACCGGAGAACGTTCGAAACTCGAATGCGATCCGAGATTCACTCAACTTGTGTTGGAGCACCAAACAAACGAACAATAATTTAATGCGTAAAAAGTTTTGGAGCCCACATTATTTTATAATATCCCCCTTTTTCTGATGCTGATATGAACGCTATAAATCACCAAATTTGTAATAATTCCCTAATGATTTTCGTGGTTTGGAAACAATTGCCTTGTCACAATTATACAATTGAAAACAAAGCAAAGCTGCGCAAAACCATTCAAAAATATGTTATCCAAGAAGTAACACTCTGCAACAGTTTACCCATATATAAAGTAATATATATTTGACAATTATTGTATTATAAATCGATACTGAGTAAAGTTGAATATTTACGTGAGATGTTGGCATGGGATATTTGTGCTGTTTGGCTGTGATTTATATTGCCTCAGCTTAACACCGCAGAAATCTGTGCGGCTGTGTCAATATGCTTTTCGTAAATTGTGACAAAGCAGGCAAGCGTCTCACGCATCTGGCCAAAAACTGGGCCAAGTGAATTTTTAAGCGGTAAATAAACATTTGTCTCGACTAACAAACGAAATAAATACACCAGAAGCAGCATTACAGAATGTACAAGAGGCAAAACACAACGGCTGGGCAAGCAGAATTCTTAGAAAATTTTGCGTTGGCCAGCTTGCAGGCCAATTGCATTGATACGCCACAATGGCTTAGATTTGCCACTTGTCTCAAGCATCATTCATGCATTTGATCTCTTAAATGGCTGTTGGTGTATTTGTATGATTTTTGTGGATTAATTGTAGGAGACACGTCAGCATTGATCTAATGGTAAACATATCAAGTCAACATACCAATTGGCTATACTAGCAGGTGTGGCAAATGTTATTTAAATGCGTGCCGATTGTATATCGAAACCAATTTCAATAAATTTCACCCATTTTACCCTTTCTGCCTTACTACTACAACAGGGCGGAGCAAAAACCTGTATATTAATTTTTGTGCCACATGACTATTACACACAATTAGGCAATATCCAACGACAACAACAACAATCCATATATGTATACATATATAGATAAACACATGTAAAACGTTCAGGAAGCCACACTGATAGAGGCAATTAACAGCTCGGCACGCTATATTTCCTTTCAATATTTTCGTAAGCGTATACGTAACATTACAATGCGTATAATAATCACAAGAGAAAATTAGATACATAATTAAAAATACAAAGCATAAAGCGCAATATACAAAGAACTAATGGCTGCCCTCTCCACTACCCCCTAGCAATACCGATTAATTTATTGTTATTGCTTAGGTAAACAAAGGCGCAAAATCGAAACGGCGACCAAAAGCAAAGGACAGCGTGATTAGGTTCGATGAGCAGAAAACAGAGACCGCAGACCGCAGACCGCTGACCGACAGACATGCTCCTCGAATATTATTAGTAAACCGAATGCGTAGCCATAAATTACCACTCAGCGGCCCCCAACGAGCCCAAGCAGAGCATCTCAAGCAAGCAAATGTGGGCCGGGAGGTGGGGTTGCGATGAAGTCGCTGGCTAGTTGTATGAATGAAATGAAAACGGGCACGCTTGACAGCTACACTGGCGACTTCGTCGATTGGTTTTGGGGCCCAGTTCTGTGTCTTGGCCAGGACACGTGCGTGCTGCGGAAATGCTCGCAAATTTGCGCTTTGCAGTTCACAGGCGATCGTGTACTCGCATATTTTATTTGTTCTTTCAATCAGCCAACAAAAACAACAACAACAACAACAACAAAAAATCCAAAAATAATAAGAAAAATAAACCGGAAAACCTTTTGCCAGCAATAAAATTATTGAAAGATTGATGAAAGCCGCCAACGAACCCTACCAAAAAACCAAAAAACATAAAACAAAAAAAAAGAGCTCAACAAATTGCTTTGCCTAAGTGAGTTTATGTGTCCTAGTCGAAAGAACCATTAGAAAGACAACCAACCAATGGACGTGGACCAATCGTTGACATTGACATGGGACAACAAATACAAATAAATAATTGAAGGAAATGAAATGAAAGCAACAAAAAACTACAGCCACTGCGAAGATTTATGGTCAAATAATTAGCAAATGTCGACGTCTGCCACGCCTTACTCAAATACCCTGTAAACATTGAGAAACTTGTGGCTAACGAATTTCTTTTGAAATTTTCATAGATAAGTAAAACATTTTTTGAACCCAAAATCCATTTCTTTTTTGCTTGGCACAATCAATAGGGTATCAACTAGTCGATATGGGCAAAAACAGCAGCGACAATATACCACCAGTTGACCAGTTGAGGGAAAGACACTGCTGCCGGCAAGGTGTTTTAATTAATTAGGTTTTTGTTTTAATGCTGAACTTTTGTGTCCGGTGCTTTGTGTCCGGCGTTTCGATTGCGTTTTTACGGCGACTACGCGCGACTAATTTGTGTAAATTAAATTTATCGACCAGAAAATGCCACAGCAGCAGCAGCAGCAGCCAATGTAAATCATTAAGTCTGCACTATACTGTATCTCCGGCGTGCCTCTTTCACTCTGCAATGTTGCTGCTGTTGCTGCTTAAATTAATCATACGCAGTGTGTGCGCCAACTTTGTCTATAATACCTGACCAACTGATCCCCAACTCTAAATGAGCTGAAAAACAAGCAAAGGGGATCAAGAGGTGAGTGCAGCTAAATGAGCGAGCGTGTGTGTGGGTGTGAATTTGGGTCAGGCATTCGATTCGATTTCGATTTGTTTGTTAAGCATACGCAGTGTTGTATGTTGCATTGCGGGCTTGAACTTAATTTTGGCAAGTCAGTGGATGTTTTTGGTGTTGGTCGTCCATCAAGAGCCTTTGATGGCCACTACGCGTTAATGGCCAGCTCAGTCAACAACAGAAAAGCAACATCAGCAGCACCAGCAACAACAAAACCATAGGTCGAAAAGTGTTGGCAGTAATGTTGTTTCTTCTTGCTGGCTTGTTGCCAGGCTCTCGAGCTCGTACTCATGCACTTTCATTAAGTTTAATTAAATTCTCACTTTGTAAATGTCAATGTGCAAACACACACACACACACACACACACACACACACACACACACACTCGTACACTCGTACACTCGTAGACACACCTGCTCGGGGTGGCTATCTATGCGCTGCTGTTTGTTGGCTAAAAAAATGCGGCAACCTGAGCAAATTTATGGCCTCTGGCGCAAGGCGACAAAAATCTCTCTCACTCTCTGTCTCTTTCGGCGGCAAGTGCCTGGCGCACAAATAACAGCACGTCGCAGTTTTGCTTCATTTGGCTGGCTGTTTGCAGACATTGTTGGCTTTTAATTTGTCCGGCACGCGATGCCAAAAGCAAAAGCAACACCATCTAAAACAGCAACGGCGACGGCGACGGCTAGAACTACTGTAACTCGAGCCTAGCCAACTGCTTATTATGCAACAACTTTTTATTAATTTCTGCGTATTTTTCACGCGGCTCACAAAGCGCACCAAGCAACAAAAAAGCAAATAAAAATAAAATTTCTAAGCAAAAAAAAGAACATATTAAAAAACATACATACACATTTATGTGCAGACACATTCAAGTCAAAAATTTTTGCCATAAACTTAACCATAAATAATTCAAATAATGCGCGCTTCAGCCTCGTCTTATACTACGTGTTCGTTCCTCTCTGTCTCGCACACCGTCCGCCTCCCTGCTTTCCTGTGTCTAGCTGTTTTTGAGAATATATTTTGCAAGCTAGGATATTAACCCCAATTGCGCTTGGCACTTGCCTCAGCCGCAGTTCAACTTGTTTTGTTTCTTCATTCCGTTCTGCGTTGTTGTTATTGTATCTGGTTGGCTTTTTAAGTGTTTCCTTAAGCGCCATAATCAGGCGCACCAAGAGTGCAAATATTTTAAGCGACACGCAAATATGCAAATATATATCGCGCACACATGCATGAAGACATATGTATGTATGTATGTATGCATACATATATAATATACAAAAGTATTCGCGTGTGTGCCTGCGTTTGCTACTTAAGCTGCTTAGCAGCCCATGCAATCGTCAGCTAAGCAAACAACAAGCATCCCCTGCTCACTATATACCCTAAGGTCAAACACAAGAATCAATCGATGAAATCATAAATGTAGTTGCCAAAGCCTTCTCTCATTTGGCAAGTGCTCTACTCTTTGTTTGCTTTCCGATCTTTTTTTTTCGTCTAAAGATTTGCCAAAGCACTATTATTAATAATGTCTTTAGAGCTTCAGCTGTGCAGTGTAGAGATTTCAACTTGAAGTTTAGCTTTAACAGGAAGCTTATGAAGATTAACATTTTTAATTTTGTGTAAATGTAATTAAAGATTTTTTGATTGCTTAGTAACTTAAGTGTATTTACAAGATCGGTTTGACAATTCAATTTGTTTTCCATCTACTTGCTTGTACTTTTCACTGTGAGTTCTTGCGTTTGTTTATATACATACATATATATGAATTGTATTCTATGTTGTATTTTTAGCCCATGCATGTTTAAATTTTATGTTTGCCAATGTGTTGGGCTTTTGCCATAAATGCACGGCGCTTCAGTCTGTGTGTGTGTGTGTGTGTGTTTGGGTAGGTTGTCGGGGCAAATGTTTGGCAATATGTGCCACGCGGTGGCAGCATGCGGCTTGCATATAAATTTTTTAAGAGCTTCGCAGTTTTACTAGATTTCTACTCGACGGAGCAAATCTGCACAATGTTTGAGAACATTGATTTAAGATTAAATTTGGGCAACGAAACTGAGGCATAATTAACTGTGCTCAATTAATATGAAAAGTCTCTGATTTCGAACTGCAGCCTTTGACATTTCTGGTTAGATGATGTCCTGTGGTCACATCGCATCCAGCTGTCAACGCTTCCTGACAACAATAGACGCATTATGATGTCAACTGTGAAGTCAACTGTGAGCGAGTGCTCCCACACAACCACACACAAACACACTCTAGCCTTGGCGGCATTCATTAATCATTACACAAAAGCTGAAAACGTTTTTAGGGTACAAATTCGGGTCGCATAATTGTCATGTGTGAGGCAGTGCCTAGTAGCTATTAAGGACGCCGAAAAAGAATTCATTTGATGCTTAATTGCGCATAAATACGTTTTTAGGGTGTCAAATTAAATGTTGGTGCCATTAGTTACCAAAACATAGTCTATAAACGTAGAGCTCACAATAAACATATATAATTATTTAATTGCGTACCAAATTGAAGTAAATTAAACTGATTAACCTTAAGCGGTAGTTAACTTAACAAACTTTTCAATTGAAAAGGCAACAATATCATTAAAATCAGAAGCAGTTTTCCAAAACAAAATATAATGTAAAAATTAGTTAGTGAATTTAGTATATAAATCTTATTCATAAATATTCTGTAACCAAAATGCGCAAAGGCTGGCCCAAAACAATTAAATATAATTGTTTCAGTCTGCACCGCATCAAACAACATTCAAGACTAAATGTAGAATGAAGTTAGCTGAGTTAAGAATGTCAAAGCACAAGAGAAAATTTTGTTCTCTCGCTGGAGCACTGTTCGGCTCGCTTTCGCTCTTTTTTGGTTGTCGTGTCGATTGTTGTGCTCTCGTGTAGGTTGGCGGTTTTATAATTCTCTCTTTTGTGGAAGCTTTTGGGTCATGAAACGATGGCAGTGAAACGAAAACCAAAGCTCAGCCTAACAACATGAAATCTGAACACAACAACACGATTGTTGGCCAACACCTGCTAGCCGCTGCAGGTGGCCAAGAATGATTTGTTGTTGCTTTTGGCTTATACTTTTGTTTTTTTTTGGTTTCTGGGCCAGGAATTTATATATATTCACTTAATGCGCGCCCGTGTCCGTTTTGCTTGATGCGCCACGTTCTTAGTTGGCTGCTGGTGCTGCAAACCTCTTCGTTCATACCCCAACCCTCTTCGACAACTCTAGAATTTTTTGCCCCGTTAACGCGTGACTTCGAGTGCCCTTAATGCTGTAAATGAATATTTAATGTTAAAAGCACTTGTCGAAAATGCAGCAGCAGCAGCAACAGCAGTTTGTATAGAGGGGACAGCTGGGTGGGAAGAACTCGACTCGGCGTAAAGCAACTGCAGCCAATGGCTTTGGCTCTCGCTTCCTTGCCGCTTCACTTAACGAGCAAGTTGATTTTAAATTGTTTTTGCAATTGGAGCATGCGATTAAAAATAAATAGTTGCAGTTCCTGAGCCAAACTTGAAGGGCCACGCAAATTAGCGTTAACTTAAAAGTAGGCCCTCCACTCCCAGTCCTGCACTTAGCCTCTCTCTGCTGCTGCCGACCAAACTGTTTCTGTTTCTGTTTGCACAGCCTATGGCAAAGACGGCTACACAGCTTCTGTTGCTACTGCCACCAACAGCAACTGGACTCTTAAACATTCCTTGCTAGCATAACTAGCATAAATAATGCGTAGCCGGGTTAGCCTACTCAGCTCATGGCTAAGACCTTTGTTTGCCCAGCCGTCGTCTTTTGCTTCTTGTTTTTTCTCAACTGCTGCTTCTGCTGCTGGTGTTTCCTTTTAGTTTGTTGGTTGGTTGTCTGAGACAAATGTTTATAAACCGCTTAATTATTCACTTGGCCCGGTTTTTGGCCAGATGCGTGAGACGCTTGCCTGCCTCTCTCCCGACGCCATTCCGGTTACACGCAAAGCATATTGACACAGCCGCACAGATTTCTGCGGTGTTAAGCTGAGGCAATATAAATCACTGCCAAACAGCAGAAATATCCCATGCCAACATCTCACATAAATATTCAACTTTACTCAGTATCAATTTATAATTCAATAATTGTCAAAAATATATTTCTCTTTATATCGGTAAACTGTTGCAGAGTGATACTCCTTCGAAAACATTTTTATACCCTGAACCCATAAAATGGGTAAATCAGGGTATAATGGTTTTGTGCAAAAGTATGTAACAGGCAGAAGGAAGCATCTCCGACCCCATAAAGTATGTATATTCTTGATCTGTATCAATAGCCGAGTCGATAAGGCCATGTCCGTCTGTCCGTCCGTCTGTATGAACGCGTAGATCTCAGAGACTACAAGAGCTAGAGACTTTAGATTTTGAATATAAGTTCTCCTATACCATAAGCAGAACAAGTTTGCTTCAAATTATCGATAACTTCTATGGTTTTCGATAATCACATGGAATCGATAGCAAAAAATATCGAATTTGGAAAATGTAAATGGGGGTTGGAGTAATGGGTAACGATAGAACTTTTTTCAAAATTTCGTCCAAATCGGTTAAGAAACACCAGAGATATCGTAAAGTTAAGTCAGTTGTGAGTTTTGTTTTAAGTGATAGTTATTTGAAGCATACTTTTAGGACGCAAGGTCAGCAATTGGGTTCAGGGTATCTTCTGGTCGTGCTATCCCGACTATAGCCTTCTTACTTGTTTTGAATGGCTTTGCGCAGCTTTGCTAAGCTTTGCTTTGTTTTCAATCGTATAATTGTGATAAGGCAATTCCAAACCACGAAAATCATTGGGGAATTAATTTTAGTTTGGTGATTTATAGCGTTCATATCAGCATCAGAAAAAGTGGCAAAGTATTCTTAATAAATTAAAAAACATCAACTATGAAATTGCGGTGTTGTACCGCAGTATATTTTAAACATGTGAATGATAAGTGAATCTCGGATCGCATTCGAGTTTCCAACGTTCTCCGCAGCGGTTGTCCTCAAACAAAAAATGTTTAAAATAAAGCTACAAATATTTCTTTGTGCATTGAGCTGTGTTTGTTTTGCGTTTGGATCGTGTGAAATAATCGGTTGTGATTATTCCGATACAGCCGATTTGTCGGGCAGCGAACGACTTACAAATGGCTCCTACATGTTCCAAGGAGTAGTTATACCATCACATCAAACTGGGAATTACAGCTACAAAATTCTAGTTGAGGGCACACGCACAATGGTCCCGGAACACACTCGAGGATGTGTATGCAAATTTAAGGCGTGTATTCGATACTGTTGTCATCGACATCGAATCGATTTGAACGACGAAAGCAAATGTGCTAAGGAACTGAGCATCGACACAATGGTGAATATCACACAGACTGATGGCACACGGATCGAGAAAAATCTTTGGGATCAGTTTATTGTACAACAAGGTTTACTAATGGATTGTAATAATCCGGATAATATTGTGCCATATAACTTTAATGAAGAATGGAAACTTTTCAGTGTAAGACTCTAAAGAGAAATTGATTTGGTAGACACTTTATAATAGTTTGGTATTCACCTAGAATGGAACTTTGTGTATCTCTGATGGTGCTAAATACTTGTCCAAGCTGAAGTATTGCATTCAGCCAAAGGAACTGGCATCTCTCGCAAAGAACCATCCGCTCTTGGGAATTAATTGCTATTTAAATGAACTGGATTTGCTCTTTGGTTAAGTGAATATCTATAATTATTTTTCTCACTACTTTGAATCCATGAATTACAGTTGATTCAGCATCCTTCATAATGCTGATGCTGACTATTTTGGTCTACATATTTGTGCTGAAGCTTAAGCATATTCACGACAAGTGTTATTTGTGCTATTTGATTAGTTTATCGGTGTCTATTTTGGTTAATATTGTAAAAATCATGGGAACGTTTTTCTTCGGTTTAAGCTGTTATCTGGTGGGTATGTGCTTTGATCATAAAAGATTTCTAGAAAATGTTATCTTATTTCGCTTATAGCCTTTTTTGGCTACTTTTTCAACATGGCGGTATTTCTTTGGCTGGTCGTAATTTCCTACGATATGTGGCGGAAATTCGGTACTCGTCGCCTAATGCGTGAGGACATTCAAAACAGCAACAACCTGCGTTTTCGCATGTACAGTCTCTTTGTTTGGGGAACTACATTTGTGCTTCTGTTGCTAACAATTCTCGCAGATAATCTATTAGACGATTTGGATATTGATTCGAGCTGGAAAATAGGCTATCTGTACTATGACTGCTTTGCAAAATGTAAGCAAACTTTCTTAGCTTAACATTTTATATATAGTTGGATAATAAAATATTATTCTTTTTAGGGAAAGATTGGTCTATGGCTGTTTACTATTTTGGACCAGTTGCATTATTTGTTGCATATAGTACAACTCGGGTTATAATAACAGCCACCCATATTCACAATGAAAACAGAAACAATCGAGAACAACTAAATCAATTTGGCAAACAGAATGTATCGACGAATTTGAGGTAGACTTTGTATTTAATTCCAAAACATGTTGACTTTATCATTTAATATATTTATTTTGTAGCTTTAAAATCTACTTGCGCTTTTACACATTTTCATTAATGGACTGGTTAACCATGGTCAGTGGATATGTATATCATATTGTTGGCAATTCAGAATCTCCTGTGCGTTACATAAGGTTTTTCTTGGATTTTATCGGAAGCATTCTAATATTCGCTGTGACTATCTCTCGCAGGGATGTTATCAAGTTATTGAAACGCTGATGGCCAATTCTTAAACGATTTTAGCATATAAAAAGTATAAACTAAACCACATGGATAACGTGTCTTTTTCTCAATATATCTTCAAAGAAAGTGCAACCGAGATAATGGAATCGAAATTTTAAGGGATGAAATAATGCTTTAGCCTTTAGGTTTGTTTGTTGAAGTTGCTTTATGAGCGTTAAAGACTACTTGTTTCAGCCTTTTTATCGTCTCTTGAAGTAAGGCACACACATTCCTTGCGTTCTCAAATTGGCCCTGTTTACAAAAGCGCGCGCTCAATTGGCAGCATGTCAAGTCGACTCAAGTTAAAATTTATTTGTTACAGCCACAGCCAGAGGTATGTTGAAGAAGAGGCTGCCTGCTGTCGGAGTCATTCGGTTCATAGTGCAACAAGCCTAGTCTATATATACACTACTCTGCGACGAGGTGTGGTCCATTTTGGCTTGGCTTTGCCTGTCAACACAGTAGCTGTCATTGCTGTTATTGCACTCAACTCACACAAAGAGAAAGACAGAGGGAGAAAGAGAGAGAGAGAGAGAAAAGTGCATGAATGCTGGATGATGTGGGAGACAACTGGCAAATGTGTGCAATTATGGCGTCTCAATGCGTTTTGTGTGTGTGTGTGGCTTTGGCAGTTATGCCGCGCGAGCCTGCAAGCCAGCCAACGCATATTTGCAGCAGCAGCAACAGGAGCAACGACAACAGCAACATTGCAAACACAAAAGCATTTTGCTACACAAAAGCAATGCCCACGGGGCAGCCATTAGCCTAATAATGCCACGCACTACAACACATACACACACACAGACACATACATTCAGTTGTTGTTGCAATGCATTTTTGAGTTGCTCCAGTCATATGTGCAGTGCCAGTGACAACAGACAACAAGAACAACAACAATAAATGACAGGAGACATGATGAACGTCGCCTCAGTTTGCAGCTTGCAGCTTGAACAATTAACATAAATAATGGCCAAGTGGTTGTGGGCCGGACGGCCGGCCGGCCCACCATTACAACATTCTACTCGACACTTTTGTTGTTGCCTTGCGTTTGTGGTAAGTGCAAAAATATAATTTTTCACTTTTCATTTCTAATTATGGCACTGGGGACACGCTCCAAATACCAAAAACAAGTAATACAAACACTGTGAGACCAACAATAAATTTGGAGCAACAACTTGGTTGAGTTGTTTGTAAGAGAAGTATTATTCGTAGCTTAACGCGTCTTATATTCTCAAGATTTAAATAAAGTTATTGCAATTGAACAAAGCATTTGCTCATCAAAATTCAAACCACAATGATATACGCTTAATTAAAAGTTCAACCAGTTTGCGTTTGCAAACAAAGTATACAGCTCTGTGCGCTGGCAGATCTTAACCCATTTTCGAATGAATTTTAAACGATACTTAAATCCCGTTTGGGAGACAAATTTGCGTCATTTTTGTTGCATACATTGGTTGTCGGAGGGAGTGGAGTTTTCTCTGGTTCTGAATAAGCGAAATAGCTGCTCAAAAGTTTGCAAGTATTTGAGCCAAATGTCGCCAGCTTACTGCTATTGCAACATGTGACAAAACTTAAAGTCAAAATTGCTTGGCCAAATTGTTACTCAAAGTCAAACCGCCCCCAGCATTACTTGCTACACTCTCCTCTCTCACTCTAGCACTCTTTCTCTATCCCTCTCACCCTCTTTCGATGCTGTCAAAGTCAAACTGTGCTGGGAGCTGGCATTCCCAGCTTAACTGCCCTCCGGCCACAAGGCATGGCAGCTGTAGCATTTGTGGCAGGAGTAGTAGCTGTAGTAGCTTACGTTACGTATACGCAATGTCTGAGGTTTGGCAATAAAATTGCGCATTGTTGTCGTTGTTGTCGTTGTGAAATAGCATCCATTGGAAGATTTATATGTTTAGCTCGCTTAAGTGGTATTCAGACATTGGTTTTTAAGGGGGGAGCGCATAAGACAACTTTATAAGCAAAGCGCATGGCTTGCAGTCTAGACAGACGGATAGACACTGCGACAGACTGTCCGAATGTCAAGCAGAGTCAATGGTGACATTCAAATGCTTGGGCTGCTGCCTGTTCAGATTTATGCCAACTGGCCCAAAAACTCAGCTACAGGCCAATTCGATGGTTGCTGCTGGGTCAAGAAACAATACTCTAACTCCAAAGGGGGCTCGGGCGGTGGTTGTGGCGCATAGTTTTTGGTTCGAGAAACTTTTGTACATTTCCAGCAGTATTTCAAAATGGGTTGGGTTGGCGGGTGGAGCGAAGCAAGTGCTTTATTATTTTGTTGTTTCATTTTTATATTATCGGTGGCAAGTTTTCTGCTACTATTTTGTGCAAAACTTATGGTGCAAAAAGTGAATTGGGCTCAGAGTCGAGGCGATTCGTGTCGCGCCGAGTCGAGTCGAGTCGAGTCGAGTTGCTCGTGCCAACTTCCTACTAGTACCAAGGAAGTCGCAGAATGTGCACAAAAGTTCTGCCTTCTAGTTGAGAGGGGTAGGGGTTGGCAGGGCTACATTACAGCAACTTCCTTTCCACACAAAATTTGTTTAATTAAAATTTTTGTTAAAATCTGTAAATTGTTTTGTTTTGTCGGTTCGCTGGCGTCGTCCTCCAACTCCAATTCCAAACTCAAACTTGAACTCAGATTCTTCTTAAGTCGCATCCTCATATTTTGGTATGGCAAAAAACAGCCAGTCCTTTCGCAAAATAGTTGGCACAACAAATTATCAAAAAAGAAATTGTAAAAAAATTGAACTGCAAAAGTGCGAACGTCTTTTGATTTTCGTTAAGGTATTATAAGAAAACTGGTTTAATTCGATTTGCTTGCCCCAACAATTTGTCATCTTACCTTCAAATGACTGATAATCCCCCTGCAATTGAGTATCTTTGATGTCTCGAATGTACGATTACTATCTAACCATCAATTATTTGCTAATGCGCATATAATAGAGTTGCATAATTTAACATTGTGCCATAATTCCCACAACGATACCATACCATCATATCGGATTGATCAATTCATCATGCGAAGAAGATGAAAACGGCAATCAATAAGAACAAAAACATGAAGAAAAAAATAAACATAAAATAAATAGCAAAAACTAACAAAATGAAACATAAAACTATGCGTGTTGCGACCCCAAAAGGGACAACGCACAAAATTATTCAAGTCAATGAACAATTTAATTTATCATTAATATAAAATCGGACAGTTTGTGTGTAGTGTGTGAAAGTGTCGCCTTGGCGTGCTGCCATCCCAAGCGCCACTTCAGCTAATCTCATATATCATCGTTGATCTGGCAGCGAAGCGAACCAAATCAGACTCACGAAAAATGAGGTGGAGGGAAACGTCTGTTGGTCGGTTCCGAGCATTTTTCTAATATGTATGATTTTACTTTCGAATGCGGCTAGGACTCGACTTGACGACGCAGCCCCGCTGCCTCTTCCTGCCTGCCTGTTTGCTCAAGTCTGTATCTGTGTCTGTGCCATAATTCTGAGCAGGAAACTTGCTGGCATCAGCAGCCGGCAGTCTGACCATTAATACTCAATTGGCTGTGCTTCCCGTGTGGATTGTGGTCGGTCTCCGTTGGCCTCCTTAGTTCGTTGCCATCATCTTTTTCTTTTTTTTTTTATGTCTGTTGTCGTCTTGTGCTTGTGACACTTGAATTGAATCGAAATTGGTTATTAGCAATTCTTACGAGACGATGCTGCCAGTGTCGCTGGGGTCCGGGCGCATCACTTGAAAGCGAATATGTTCGCAGAATAAAATTGGAAAATCCAAGTAAGTACGTACGTATAACTATATACTGCGTATACGTTATATTGATATAACTGATGCTGTAGCTGTAGCCGCGTGAACGCAATATTTATTACTTGCTTTGCTTTTATTTGATGGGGGTTTTCTACTTGTTAAAGCGCTACAAGTTGCACAACGCGGCCTTAGGGTGGACCAGTCAACTTGCCAGTTGATAGCCGATTCGTGTCAATGCAAACAATGCCACACAGACAGACAGAGGGATATACAGACATACAGATGGACAAAGAAGAAGCCTTTGCAAATACTGCATATCAAAAAGTTGTTGGGCACAAATCAAATCGTTTTGTGCAACTTCCGTTTCCGTTGGTTGAGGCAAACGGCAGCAGCAGCAGCAGGAGAAGCCATGTTTACGACTGAAAGTCGCATTCGCACACGATTTTTGATTTTGATTTGTTTGCAAAACTCACTGCACATTGCGTGCGAGAGTGCATTCGCTTGGAATATCTAAGTTTTGTGGCCCAACTAAAGTTCTTCCACCCACTACAATACACAATACACAACAACAGCTATCAACAACAACAACAACAAAAAACACAAAAACTAAAAAGATTTTTGAAAAAAATCAACTCACATTGCCTGTTACCCAGCACCACCCTTTATCACTCTCTCTCTCTCTCTCTCACTCTCTATTCAGTGGTATTCTGCTGATGCTCGCATAAAGTGCAAAAATTGCATGCTTTATGCATAAATAAACAAATCAGTGAAATCAAAAACATTCAAAATGACTTGAAAACTCAGCTCAATGCCCATTGTAGTGTATGTGATTCGATGGGTACGTGTCTGCGTCTGTGTGGGTATGTGCATGTGCATTAGGTTTTTTGTCGTATTTATTTTTGGGTTTTGCATTTGGTCGACTCACATGATATTTGGCGATGCTTGCAACAGATTGAGGACATGTTTATTTGCTCTTACGCTTTAACTTTGCGAGAATTCATCGTCGAAGGCAAAAGAAACAAACTAAAGCCGCTTGTTAAAGGACACTAAACTTAAAAATCAACAAACGAAAAATGGCAAAGTTTAATGCCAAACAAATATTTATTGTGTTCACGAACAGTCAAGCAAAGCTTAAGTATATCCATCTTTAGTCAAAATACGTATAAAATTATATTTTTCAATAATGCACCAGGCGATATATATATATTTTTTCTCGTATTTAGACTTTGTTTTCAATATAAGATATATATACAGATTGATCTAGCAGGAATTCCGAGAAGTTTTCCATCTGTAATGGATGAGAAATAAATGCGAAATATTTTGAAATGAATGATGCTTGCAAAAAATTGCAGCCTGCTTGGGTTACTTTTGCCTTAAGCCTTTCAAGGTATCAGCCATAACATATATGTGTATGTGCCTGCAACACTTGAGCCTCTACAGCTTGCTGCAAGTCAGTCAGTTGAGAGTTTTATGACAGAAGCCCAGCTAGACAGACGTCTAAGTAGAGGAAATGTTTGCAAGTTTGGGTTGGATACAAATTCAAATTTGATACATTTTAGGTACATGTACATGTATGAGCTCCTACTGTGTTATTACAAACTAATGTTAATGACTTTCACTCTCTATGTATCTCGGCCTGGATCTGCTAAATGAAGGTCGTCATCATCACTTGGCCTTCTAATGCATGTGGCATGTGTTTATACAGAGGAAAGGAGAGCATACATATGAGACGCGACTGACTAAATGAAGTTGCGCAAGTCATCATCCAATTAGAGCTGTAAAATTATACTAATTACAATTTTGGAATTAGAAATATGCAAATTTGTGACAGTTTCTCTCTCTCTCTCTCTCTCTTTTTGACTGGCATCAAGATTGAATCGACCGTACAACCAACCCGCCGACCGACCGACCGAACGGGCGACTAAGGCAAACTTTTGTGATTAAAAATTGCCAAAGTTAAATGTGTCACACACACACAAAGCCACTTACTGTATGAAGCAGAGACATCATAAAGTTGCATACATTTGCCTAAATTATATTGACATCTAACAGTCCCGTTGCAAGTCGCCTGCAAGCCAGCTGATAAGTGAGCTAAGCTCAGCAGGCAAAACATGGGAATGATAGTGGGGAAAGAGGGTGAGTCTGGGCTGGCGGCACATATGAAAGGCTAGTAAAGCCATGCATAAATTATAGCAAAAAGTAAAGTCGCAGTTCACAGACAAAAAAAAAAAATAGCTCGTAATAATTAAAACAAAATATGCTTGAAAATGAAACTTTAACATCAAAAACTAAAATGCTCTTCAAATTTGCTGCCTTTTGTGTGGCAAGTAATGAACTCAATTGGGGCAACTAAGTAAGATCTGAGAGGAGGCGCAATGCTTGGTTGACAATGCGTATACGTAGTTTGGCATACCCTGCACGTTGCTGTCGTTGCAAGTCACGCGCGCGGCAAGTAAATTCAATCAAGTTGCCTCAAGCCAGAGTCGAAGCAGCAGCAGCAGCAGCAGCAGCCACTAGCAACAATTGTTGCAACTGGACACGGATAATTTGCGCTAATTGTAATGCATTTAGTGGCATTGTTCCTTTGAACAAGTCACCTTGAAAGACCACACCAGAGGGCGTGTCAAGGGGCTGTAAGAACAAAAAAAAAAAAACAGAAAGAAAGAGAAACTAACAAGCTTAGCACGCGCAACTTGAACCTCCCCTGGGCTTGTTGTTGTTGTTGTTGTCGTTGTCAACGCCATTTAAAGTTCTCAGTTTCAATATGCAATGCCAATTTCCATTTGCCAATTATTCGTTAGAAGCGCCGCACGTCACTTTATTATTTTCCAATTGACAACGCACAGCTGTTGTCAGTTTCACTTCCTGTCCCATCCCCGTCCTCTTTTAACGAATTGTCAAATTAAAACGGAAAAATGTTGAATTTGATAAGCGAAGCGTAAAGCAAAAGAAACGCGTGAAAGAAGACAAAAAAACAAAAAAATAAAACCAAATGAAAAGATAATGAGCCTTGGTTCAAGCCAAAAGCAGCGTTTAAGCAAAACTTTCTCTTTTTGGAACCAACAGGCGTGCAAGCCAGGGCTGCTTTAAATAAAACAAGAACAGATACACAGATACATACTTTCGATGCCAATTTGGCCAAGTGTAACTAAGACTTTTGTCTCGCTCAATAGTTGGTTGTTTTTCAGAGCCCTTTGGAAAAGTTTTTCCTTCCAAGTATTTGTATTCGTACAGCCCTGGACGGAATACTACTCCGAGTCAGTCAACCAGGCAGCAATCATTGTCAGTTACACGGAAAAGTGCAGCTGCCGCTTTAGTTCGACATCATTCAAAATGTCTTCGCAGCAGCAGCGTTGCCACTCTGCCAAAAACAAGCACACACACATTCGCAATTTAGCAGAGCCAAAGCCTTTGAGTGGTGGATAATTTTGTAATTATTTAACTTAATGGAAAACAAACTTAATTTTCGTGCGAAAAATTAAAAGAAACAACTTGGCGCGTGGCACGTCAGCAAGCAGCTTGCCGATGAACGGGAGGGATGGTGGCAAAGTGGCAAGAATAGTAGGGCTAACAACAGTTAGCTATGCTGGGCTGTCCATGCACAGTTTTAGACAAGTTGAATGGAAAGCTGCCAATTTCGTAGTGAGCAAAATTATTTACTCTCTGTCTGTGTGTGTCTGGCGAAACATCTGACAGCAGACGTCAGGCAAACAATCGTGTAATGTGATGGGATTGGTCTACCCAGTCTGGGCTGAGTGGCGTGCTGATGTATTTTGGTTAGGGCTACTATTTAACAGTAATTGTATTTAATTATGTGCCGAGCTTGCACCGCAGCTAATTGGCAGCTGAGGCTGGACGGCTCCAAGATGCAAGAAGCGTCGAAAAGCGTCGCACTTGATAAAATCGATGGGCTAATTGTTTCAAACTGAGAATCTTAAGATTCGCTTGGAAAGTGCACGAACGCTAGTTGAAAGTTGAAAGATGTGGAAATTCATAATCCAACCCATTCCATTCTAGTATAGAGCCTTTCAAAAACTGTGGATAAAGTTTAAGTTGCACACACAGAGCACAGAAAGAAAGAGGGCTCCTTACATTTTGCTTGCTCGTTTATTAAGTGCCGCAAAAGTTGCAAGCACACAAATGATAATTGGGCATTGAGACGCACCGCCACTCTCAACCCACGAAGTGAACCACCAGACGGCAAAAGATGCATAATTAACACAAAATAATGATAAAGTTCAGGACGCTGAGTCAGCACAACGATTTCTTATTACTTGAGAAGCAGTAAATCCGTTGCGCCCGCGCGCCACCCCTCCTTCTTCTTCTTCTCGTTTATGAAAACTAACGTCCCAACTTCTGGAACTCCCATTCGCGGTTGTCCAACGGGCAGACCGAACGAGACTTTAGCCAGCGCGAAATGCAATGGAAGTGAAAGGCGTGATTGCAAACGCCCCAGGCAACGGTACACTCTTCGAAGGAATTATGATTTCGATCCGCCTGGCATTCGATGCACAGATCCATGATTGAATTGCGGCAAATCGCGCAAGTGTCCACAGCAATGTCTACAGAGCAAAACGTTAGCCAACCAAAAAATGTATAATATGGTAATCAGCTTTAAGCAATTTTAGGCTTACACACTTACCCCAGGCCCACATGCCAACCGCACACCATTTCTTGACCGTAAATCGCTTCTGCTTCTCGCATTTCTTCAAATCAGCACTGCACATTGGTTTCTCGTCCTGTTCCCCTTCTTCTACTACAGCTCCTTCAGACATCATTAAAGTGGTTTCGCTCTGACCTGGAGTTGGCTCCATCTCCTCCTCGGTTTCCTCTGTGTCTGCTGTTTGACGAGCAGACCTACTCGTTCCACTAGTGTAGTCCATTTTGAAAAGACGTGTTTGGTTTTCGTTGTTTTCTAATCGAACATTTGCTAAAAAACTAATTCCTGATTAATATTTCAACGCTTACTGTGATGCAAGTTTTAATTTTGTGTAAATTTGACATCCCTATCGTGTCTATCGTTACTATCGATAGGTCTATGTTTGATAGAAATACCAACTTTTCATTCAAAAAACATGCAAAATTTTGATTCATTTTGAAGACTTTAAATTGCTCTAGCAATCTCAATAATCAATCAACTATTCTGGTTTTTTGGAATTTAAGTTTCCACATTAAAATTTTTAATACTTTTGCCTAAAATATAACTTTCTTAAAGCAAAAAATCATTTCTAAAGTCACTATTTTTTTTTTGCAATTGCAAATTGCCCAAAACTCAACGATGAAATTGATCAATTTAATAAAAAAAACACTTGATTTCCTTTCGTTTGATATATATTTTCGGTAATGACTGATATCTTCTAAATGTTGAAGTTTCATTAAGATATTCATGCATAATAAAATTTTCATACATAAATTGTCCGTGCCAGGGGTGTAAATGAACAAGCTCACCTTAAGCGGCTATTCCAATTATATCACAATAATATATGTATACCGCAATTTTATAAATTCAGCAATTTGCGGGCAAGTTTTCGAAATCGTGTTTTATTGTTTTTGTTGCACATTTAATTATGGTTTTGCAGCAAAACAATTAATATGCGCGTGCAAAACTATCATATAAACTATCGGGTACTAAACTATCGATAGTTGGTTAGTTGATAGGTGGCAGCCCTGATTTTTGCAACTTGTGAACAGTAAAGGCCTGTTGTCACATACAAGTTGTCTGATACAACGGACACCGAAACCGAATTCAGTACATTGGCGACTGCGACCGAAACTGCAACCCAAAATCGTAATATTTCCGAAACCGAATTCAAAACATTAGCAACCGAAACAAGTACTTTTGACTTTATTCGGTTTGGTGCCAACCGACGATCAGCTGTTTTATACAAACGCAGCCAACTTAACGCTGGTAATTTCTATATGTTTTCCATGTGAATTCGGTTGCATTTTCGGTTTCCGTTGTATGGGGCAACCCACGCAAAATCAGCCAGCAACCAAAACTTTTTCTGTTTCGGCTTAACAAAGTTACTGCATGAAATAAAAATAAAAAAAAACAAAAATACAATTTTAGATTTAATTATGTAGAAATTTTGATTTAAAAATGTACATATATCACATCTATATATCAAGTCAATGTTTGTATTATTTATATCAAAGATGCTAACCAGTGTTGCAGTATAAAGCAAACAATAAGCCACAGTTAAAATAAAACATCAGTGTGGTTGTTGCTATTTGGCTAGAGCTTCATTATTTTTGTTGCACAAGGACTGACGTATTCTACGGTTAAGCTATGCGTCCGTGTGATCTGACACAGGCTGTTCACTTTTTTTCTGTCTTCCCGTTCAGACATTCTAATTACGTGACGATCCACTTTAGTGCAACATCTATGGCTCCATTATGGAGCTCTTAGTCAAGGTCCTGCAGTGCATTATGCTTATGCTTAGAGGGTCACCTGCCTGCTTCACTGTACTTCAAACCCCCCGTCACATGTACAGAAGGAGCCCATAAAGCTCCATCATTTGATTCCCGCGACTGCGACTAGTGCTTAAACCTATCCTAGTTTCCACCAACGTCGCCCACTTGCGTGTGCTTAGTGCACTTTTTTTTGAGTCGTTCTCTCTCTCCACCTCTCTCTCTCTCTCTCTCACACTCACTCTGTTTTTCTGTTCGCCTTCGCTGGCCAAATGTTTTGCTATGACGCTTGAGTCAACATTAATTTAAATGAGTTGCCACTTAACTTTTAATTAAAAATTCACTTTTTATTTATTTAGTTGAAAATGGAATGGAATAGACCCCCCATTGCCACATTCCCTTAACTTGCCAGCCTCCCCTCTACCCTCCTCCGAGTACCCCTTGCGCTCTCGCTTCCGCTCTGTTATGCACTTATGGCTGTTGCACAGCCGCCTGGGTCGCAGTTTGATTTAAAGGCAACGCCAAACTAAAATAAAAATGTGCACACAAAAAAAAAAAAGAACCCAGAGAAAAGAATGCCGCAGAAAATTAAATAAAATAAATACAAATTGCTGCGGGAAGACAGAGAGACGGAGAGACGGACAGACGGACAGAGCCGAGCGTTCATACAAATTAAAGTTTGTGTTATTTTATTCTGCTTGAAATGCAGTCAAATGGTTTTTCTATTTAATTTTCGTACGCTTTAATTGCCAACGACTACTAAATGTATAAATAAGTGCAAATAGTAAATCAGACCAAGTCGCAAGTCGCGAGAATTTCCCACACGTTTTGCCCACGTTTCTCATTTTTCCACAATCCACACAGCTTTTTTTCGCAATTAATTTGCACTAATTAAAATGATACGCGCTCTTATTTTTCTTCCCATTTATGAATATTATTTGAACGTTTTATGATTCTGCCATATGATGTGTGTTTAATATTTGAATCTATGACTTTCACATTAAAAAAATAAATAGTTTGGTAATTCAACAAGTTTACCAAATAAAATCATTTTAAGGCTGCCAAAGAAACTTTCTCTTTTTGAGTTCAATTTACCTTCGACTAAGTGCCAATTGAACTTGTAACTTGCATTTAACACCTTGGCAAACTATCTAAGATTCTTCAATTTTTTTTTCAATTCCAACTAGAAACATCATAATTCTTTGAATCGAGCATTTGAATGAGCGCCCAAAGCGTTTCTGGCAACTTACACAAGCCATTTGGCATGCAAATTGTTGCCACTTGGCGTTCAGAGTTGCCGATTTGCCAATTTGCTGAATTGCTGAGTTGCAGAGTTGCCTTGCGGCCGGCCAGTGTCGATTGGCTTCAATTTGTTGAGAATGAATGTGTTAATTTTGTCCGCAAGACATTTACAACTAATTGCAATCGATGCCACACACACACACACACACATATACACACATATACACACACACACATTGGCAGGTGAGTTGCATACTTATTATTGTTGCTGTTGTTTGTGAACAATGTCCACGTATATTAAATTGTTTGCATTTGGGCTCATTGAACTATTTGATTTGGTTGCAGGATTGTCAGGCTAGTTGTTGTTGTTTTTATTGTTGTTGTTATTGATGCACCCTAACAGGGCCGTGCCACGCTCACACCATTCCACGCCTCTCCATCTCCATTTGTGGAATTGATGTATTTACATCCGTTTGTTATTTCCTACGTGCGCCTGAATATATTTGCTAGCCGAAAATGCTGCACAGCCAGTCAACCAGCCAACACACACATCCCAAAGACACACAAACACACACACACACACACACACACACACAGCTGAGGCCAATGAAGCGCTTAGCTTTTGTAGCCAAATGCGGCGCAGCGTCTCTGTATCCATATGAGTATTACATTCATTTTGTATTTGTATTGCTTTAATTTCCTCATCATTCTACTACCTGTCGCTTCTCAGTTGCATGCAAATTGTATTTACCTGCCACACTTCCACTCACCCCCTGAGTCAATATTATTGATCAGGCGTCAAATTTTGGCTACGATTTCTGTCTGTGTAAATTGTGGCACATTTCCATCGACAGTTTCGCTTCGCTATGCGAGTGTTTCCATTTCGACATGCACAGGTTAACAATGAATGGATGATATAAAGTGATAGAGATGGGAGCTAGTGGTGGGGCGGGAAGGAGTTTGGTATGATGCACAAATCGCTATCATTGTGTGTCTTTAGAAGAATCAACATAAATAAACATAACCAAATGATGGACGATCGAATCACCCTCGATAACTGTAACATTTGACATTGGAAACGAATCGAGAGAGACGAAACTAAGTAATCAAAACTAATGTCATTGCAGCAAACTCTTAGTTTAAGTGAGTTTGCATATTTGTGCCCTATTTATTTTTGTTTGAGTTGGAGGGAACTTGAATGTGTTGAGCCTATAAAATTTAATTGAGTGAGCCAAGCGAAGCAAAAAACTGAATAGAAATAGAAACTAGCACACGCCAAAGGACTTCCGCACGCACAAAGACAGTGAGAAGGAGAGAGAGAGAGAAAAGGGAAAGAGACTGATAGAGAGATCGACGCACAATGTGGCACTTGGGTTTGAGCTTTTGCGCCTTATTAATAAAACTAATAGCAAAAGCAAAAGCAACAGTAAAAAAACAGCTCAGAAGCAGGAAAATAATGGAAAAACAGCAGAGAAGGGAAGAGAAAAAACATTTTACCACGGCACATTTCCATATAAGCCACATTTTCAATAACAAATGCTGCCAACGGCAACAAAAGAAGGAAACAACAACAAAATCGACTGAAACTTGTGCAAAGTTGTTGCTTTCCGCAAGTCTTTGGCCTGGCACAAGTTTTGCCACGCCCCCCCCAAAAAAAAAAAAACACACACACACACACGGCACCAATAAATGTTTTTCGATGTTGTTGTTGTTGTTGTTGTTGGCTTTTTCGTTGTGTCTTATTTCTTGCTTGTTTTATTTTCATTAAACATTTCATTGACACTTTGACAGCAACATTGACATTTGCGTGACTCGAGTGATTAGAAACTTGCTATCCTAGTATCCCCCCTGCCACCATGGCGTATCATCAAAGTCAATCGGTGTGCGCATAAAATGCCTGACTTAGTGTTCTATTGCTATTGTTAAGGGTCTTTCCAGTGTTTCTGTTTCGCTACCTTTTTGATCGGATGACAATTCGGAATCGTTTGTGTTGTACAAGCTAAACTTGCCTCAACTTTATTTATCTTAATACTAGAGAAAACTTAACTACATTTAAATAATGAGTATTGAGTAAACGTTTTCTTACATTCAACTTCAAGTTGGTACAAATACCTGTAAATTTGAAATGAGGCATTGCATAATTGAAGCTAAATTCTAGCTCGTAGCAATCGTTTTATAAGAATGCAGCCTCGTTTCAAATTGAAAAGGAATACTAGAAAGGCGAACGTGAGGAATCCTCGAGAATGCCTCATTGTGTGTGTGTGTGTGTGTGTGTGTGTGTGTAGGGAAATTTATTTGCTATAGCGTAGTCGAAGTTGTACTACTTACTTACTAGTAGGAAGCTGAAGCTGAAGCTGCAGTTGCCGTGAAATTTATTTGGCTTGTAATGCGATTCAATTGCTTGTCGCCTGGATAATGCAGGCGTATCGTTTATCCGTACCCTTTTATCCCTTCATTCATCTACCATATCCCTCGCGTCGAGATAAACGAGTTGCGCTTAAAACGCTTGATGTGCCAATTTTCATAGTTGACTCGAGGACATAAGCAACAGCAACACCCTACTATGTATACTACTATATAGTATAAGACGATTCGCTTGATTTAGTGTTTCATTGTTTATTGCTTCGAGTTTTTGTTGCTGCTGCTGCTGCTGCTGCTGACTGTTTTTGTTGCTACTACTTCAATCTCTTCAACTCAACCTCAAGTAGCAATGACAGCTCCAAGTTTTTGTTGTTTGTTGTTTGTTGTTGTTGTTGCTGTTGTTGGTAGTAGTGCTGCTGTCCGGCAGCGAGTGGCAGAAGTTTTTGCATTTGCTGCACTTTATGCGACGGCTGCTCATTTTTATTATTTGCTGCAGCCATGACAAACTTTTTTGTTAAGCCAACTTTTGCACTTTACTTTATAGTTGAAGCGCTGCTCTGACTGACGGCTCTGCCAAAGTTTCGCCCGTAATTCCACAACAATAAAATAAATATAATAATAACAGAACCAGAACCAGCAGCAGCAACAACAACAACAGCTAAAGGAGCACAAATAATAAAGCAGCTTTACCTTAAATGATTCAATTTGCCACACGCACCAACACACACAGAGACACACCGATGCCAACAATCGAATTAGCGATAATTGAGTTTTACGCTGTCGCAAACGATAAACATCAGCATCAGCATCAGCAACAGCAATGTAACTCGGCCAAAAACTCAGTGGCCAAACTCGAAATAATTCAATAAAAGCCAATAAATTAAATAATATGTTTAATATGCTACTAGTAGGTAAGAATCATCAGAGGGCAATGAGTTGTGGGGAAATTTTTGTTTGGTTTAAACTTAAAAAAAAAAACATTGAAACAAACCATAAATATTAAATATTTAATATATTATTGATATGTATTTCAAATTATTCTGGTTGTGAGAAATTCCTAATTGCTACTCACCATTTATTTTTGACATAGTTTGGACCAACAATCAAATGGTAAAGATAAAAACCCATCCTCTAACCAAAACCAACTAACTAACTAACTAGCTAAATGTCCAACTGACTGACTGACTGTCTTTTTTGTCTGTCTGTCTGTCTGTCTGGCTCTTTGAGAACTGACTGACTGATTGTGTGTCTATTTTGCATTTTTATTCAAGGCATATATGTAGAGCATTCGAAGCTGAGGGGCATTTAATTGAACAAGTGAGCACTTTATTAAAATGTCACTCAACTCGTGTTTAGTTACAGGGCACAACGGGTATACAAAGGTGCTTTTTAATTGGTGGAGAGGGCAGGGATGACAAAGAGACATGGAGGCAACCGACATGGCTGTGTGTAAATTTCATTATCGCTGTGTCAGGCATTTGACAGCCAGTTTTCACCTACATTTAACAGCAACTCTAACTTCAACTCCAACTCAAACTCCATTTCCGACTCCAACAACTGCAGCTCCACCTATTCATATTTAATAACATATAGTTTTGCTGCAGCTCAACAAAAGTTGCACAACCTCGTCTAATCCGCAGAAGCAGTGAGCAACCAACCGGCCGGCAAAAACAATCTAATAAAACAACAACAACAACAACAACAACGACAACAAAAAGAGTTAACTAGAAACTTCACACGCAAAACAAGAGAAAGAGTAGTGTGTGAAGAGAAACATACAACTCGTATATCATTTGGGCCATTTCCATGCCCTCCCCAAAGCGAAAACGAAAACGAAAAAAAAAATATGGGTTGCTTGGCTAACAAGAAACACAACAGCCCCAAACACGCACACACACACAAATGCTAGTTAAAAAAAAAAAAGTTTGAAATGAAAAAGCAGTCAGCATATGAAATGAGTTTATTACTCAAAATGTCCACACACACACACACACAAACACATATGTGTATGTGTGAGAGTCGCTTAAAGTGGCGTGCAGCGTGTGTAACGGGAACGGATGACGTTCCAGTTGGTTAGTTGATAGTTGGTAGTATTACGGTTGGTTACTACAGATTGCCAAGTTGTTGGTTAGACTATGGTGCACGGAGTTGTTGGCTGTTCGTTCGGCTGCGTGCCACTTTTGTATATAAATATTTTAAAATCAACCAAATTGTGCGATGCCTAATCAAATGTGTGTGTTTGTGTGCATTTACAAAATGGCGGAAGCACTTATGCAACGTCATCATCAAAATGCTATGAAAAGGAAATGCGCACCAAAATATCCATTCCGTCGTATTAATTGAGCGCGACAAGACAGCAACAACAACAGCAACAATAGTATCACCAATCGGATATGTTTTTGCTTTGGCAGCGGAAATTGGTTTATAGATCTAAACGCATAGATACGTATTTAGCCGCCGCACCCAAATTGTAAATTGAAGATGCGCACGTGCATTGCATATGCAAATTGTTTGTCGTCCAGTTTCCTGAGTACCTGAAATTGTTTTTACTTGCGAATAGAAAACCCAATATACCCAATTTAATACAAATACTACCCAAATACTCTCTGTGCCCAACAGCTGGACGAGAGTTGGCTTAAAAGTTATCTGAAGTAGTTCTTCTTCTGACTGCAACTTGTTCCATATAGATTCTAGATAAATTTTCCGATTTAACTAACTTTTTGATAAATATATAAAACTCGGAAGAGTCCTGTTTGTTCGTTTTTTTCTTAATCTAGCCATGAATATTTTGTATCAAACTGCCCTCGCTGTCTCGAGCACGAAGAGCACATTAGCTTTAGCCTTTAGTTTTAGTTTTAGTTTCAGCATTTTTTTCGCAGCCATTTCTTCCAGTTGGCCGGCACACTTGCACCATAAAAACAAGTGGCAAAGTGGCAAGTCGGACGCAACTGACTGCGGTATACTCAATACTTGCTAAAAAATAGGAAACAAGAGTTCTGATCGCCAACAGGTACAGAAGCAGATCTTTCAGGGATGTCACCAGTTTGGTGACTCTTGCTCAAAAATTGCAAAGGCTAAACGTATTTCGGTTCTAAACTAGGCAGTGAAGCGACTGGGGTTGGCTAAGACGAAATGGATCAAACGCCAGTAGGTATTTCCTTACCAAATTTGATAACTCTAGGCGAAAGGATGTGGGAAATATGTGGACTAACCAATATTCAGTAATCGGACTTATCGGCTTACCAGCCTCTTGAAAGGCGTACAGCCGCAATCATGATACTTTATCTGTACCGGCCAAAGAAAAAATATTTGACAAGTTTCAAGTTTCCAGCTTGGAGGGTGTGGAAAAAGTTGCGTTCAGACGGATAGACGGACGGACGGACACCCTGACGACCATTGCACAATCCCAATATACTCTTTAACTTCGGTGGTTGAGAAAGCGAGAGAGAGAGAGAGAAAGCGGTTTGTGTGGCAAAGGAAGCTCGGCTTTTGTGTGGGCGTGGCAATTTGGCTGATGTGGCAGGTCGTTGGCTGCATTAGCTGCAAGCGGCTCAAGTGCAAAATCGAATTTACTCTCGTTCCTAACGGCATTTCGTCTTAACAAGGCCAAGTGGAGTAGAAACCAGAAGCCTTCAACATCCATCCACCTCACTCCCCTTACCGTTCGTTAGCTTACCCCTTTTAACACTCACTAGTCGTTGTCAGTGGCACTTTAGATTCCGCTCCCGCTGCCTTCAACGACGCCGATAAGCGCCTGCAACATGCGTGCCAAACACACACGTGTGAAAGCTTCAATGCCACAAAAAAACCAAATAGCAATAAAAATTCAGGCATACGAGGAGCATAAAACAGTTGATTGGGTCAGAAGGATGAGCGGTGGAAAGGGTGAGCATTGGTCCAAAGGGGCAACATCAGCACCTTTGCCATTAACCCGACTCTCTGGGTCTCAGTCTCAGGGCTTGCCCTCGGTCCTCGGTGGCGTTGGCACAGCTTCTTTGCTATTAGTTTTCGCCACGTCTTGTTCTATTTCGTGTTACCCCCTCGTACCACACTGCTGCTGTTGTTGTTGTTGTTGTTGTTTAAGTGCAACATGAATTGTGCATACCAAGAAGACGTCCACAGCTGCCCCAAAAATACAAGAAAGAAAAAAATGAATTGCAAAGCATCCTGCTTGCTACTCATCTGCATGCCTGCCTGCTTGCCACTAAAGTTGCTTGCCACACCACCATCCAGTCTCTAGCTTTCATCTTCCCTCCCTCTCTCTCTCTCTCACAATTTTTTGTTTGTTTGTTTTTTATAGCTGTCTTTAGAGCTGGCCACAAAACTAATACACTGACAATGTTCTTTTACCTGCGTAGGCATGTGTGCGTATATGTGTGTGTGTTAGCGTGTGTATGTGTTTTCGTGTGTGTATGCAGTCGACTATGTGTCCGATGTTTGTTAGTCTTGTTTGGGCTCCCGTACTAAGATATATGGCAGCTGCCAAAAGATGCAAAACATGACTTTTCTTCTATATGCGATGCGTGCAGGCAGATTCAAGTCCCGCTGTGTGCTTGCCTAGCAGAAAGCCGCATACAATATGACACATAAAAATAGATAGAGAGAGAGAGAGAGAGAGAGAGAGAGAGAAGGACATAGAGTGAGTGAAAAAGATAGAAAGTCTGCTAGCAATGTGTATGACAGCTTTTGCTATCGTTGTTATTATGCATTTAGTAGAGTGGCACTTATTATGTGATATTGGACGGAAAACGGCAGGAAATTGCAGTTCTCCATAACAATCCATTGTACCAAAGAAGAATACAGAATGAATAATATCCATATAAAAAAGAGAGAAAAGGAGAGAGAAAGCAAAAGAAATCAATAATAGTTGTTTATGTTTCATGCCATAACAAAATATCATCATCGACATCATTAGTTGGAGGGTTGCAGTTGCAGTTTTGTGACAGTGAGTTCAGGTTCCGGTTTACTAACCTTTTGGACTGGTCGAATGCTATTGTGCCGAGTGCTAGAGTTCAAATAAGATTCGGCCAAGGCGACCCGTTCAGTAAGACGGTTGTGTTGGGCGCGCAATTTTTCGACCGATTCCCTTTTTGCCTTTAGGACTTCGAGCGTAATATCATAGTCCTTCATCAGGTCCGGGTAGTACATCAAGGTGCCAGATGTTTTGATTTTGTCTAGCTCCCTGTGCAGCTTATTGTGCTTTAGCTTGCCCTGGTAGATGAGGTCACGATACTTCCGACTTGACTGCTCGCATCCCTTAAGTTTGGTCTTCAGGAGATTGAGAGTCTGTCGACTCATCTGCTCCTTGCACTTAAGATGCGCTATTGCATGTAAATCGTAATTGATTTTAGAATGCAAGCGATCCAGATCACCATTGCGTTCTGAAATCTTAGCATATAGCATTAGGACATCGCTTTGATTGGTGAGATACTCCCGCATATAGAGTCCTTCGCCCAAACTCTCCAGTGCCTCCGATTTCTATAAGGAAAACAATGCTATTTATCTTGATCACATTGAAGATTATCAATTCTTACTTTCTTCATGTCAGCAAGCCGATGTTGCGCGTTGAGCACCTCAACTCGCATTTCAGAGATCTCGTTCCGAACTAGATTCATGTTGTTAAGTGCATTATCCAGCGCAGCCTGAAGCCGTTCATTGTTGTCCTTTGCAATCAGCGTTCCGCGAACCACTTGCTCCAAATCGGCCTGCTTTTGCTCCGAATATAAACGAGCTACTTCAGCGTCTTCGCGCAGCCTTGCCGTATAAGCTTGGCTCTTGGCCGCTGTCGCTGCTTGCAGCTCCAGCAATCTGTCCAGCTCGATTAGGCTGCTGTGAAAACGCTGCCGGTTGATGTTATCGTAATGACCTTGTGTTATGAATGCGTAGTTCTTTTTACGAAGGAAATAGTCTTTAAGTAGATGCTCAAAATTTTCCTTCCACAGTTTCTCGTCGACAAACTGATGGTACAGCGGAAGGAGAGCCGCCATTAGTTTTTCCTTGTCCAAAACGCGTTGCAGTCGCACAGATTCCTGATCGCAATAATGCACAACCTTTTGGATCATATCTTCTAGAAAGAGCTCGCAGATTTGAATAGCCATTTGCGCCTGTTGTTTTGCACCCGGTACAGCTCGTTCAACCAACTCCGAATAACTGTCGTGCAAATCAATTTTTGTCATTCTTGTAGCTATTTCATCCTTCGCAAATGATTTCACAGAGTGCAGCTCAACCTTATCAAAGCTGCTGAAACTAGAGCTAAAGCTGAGTGTTGATCGGGAGCTGTTTTCTGTGCTATCCTTTGGCTCTCTTGTGCCCTCTTCATCAGCTATTTCTTCGTCATCGCCATCGCCATCGCCTGTTGATGAAGTTGCTTCTGAATCCTGTCCTTCATCTACAAAATGTCCATGAAGGTCGTCCCTTGCTTTTGCCGTTTTTTTCTTTTCACTCATCCTTTTTGTTTTTAGTGTTGCATCGTCTGTGGGATCAACCGAAGTAGTCTCCGATATGTCATTAATGTCTGGTAATTCCTTAAGCATATCCATTATTGCACCACGTTCAAATATTTCATCCGCTTGTATCTCTTCTACCGCATCAAGTTCAACGCTTTCGTTTGACTGCGTGTCCTCCACATCCGAATCAAATAGTATGTCTGCCAACTCTTTGGTCTTTTTCTGGGCTGCGATCGTTGTTGGTTGATCCATCCTTTTTTTGGCTTTCCATATTTTCCAATGCGGTGTTGGTACTGGATCATCATCTGGAGCTCTTAGTTGAAAATTTTTTGTTCGCGATATACGCGAAAGATGGCTGGCCGATCTTTTCAAAGTTGATATACTCGCAACACTCTTTATTGTATTGACTTGTTTCGGAAGCTTTGGCTTTTCAGCAACTGACGCATCACGCTTTGACTTTCTCTTTGTAGGATTAACACTACTTTTTCTGGACATGATTGACTGCTTTTTGAATGTCTGGATGGTCGCTCTGGGCTTCTGCCACTCAGAATCTGTCTTCGAATCTGTAGAAGAGCGAACCGACGGTTTTTCCCTTAGACTATCTTGGCCATCTGATATGCCGGATGAGTCGCTTTTACGCAATTCGCCTTCCAAATCTTGCGCATCGTTTAACTCATTGTCAGCTGCTTTTGATGGTTCTTGTATGTTCGGTATGGTTAAGGGTTCCGCTGTTTGGATTTCAATTGGTTGCAGTTCTCCGCTCATGTTGTGGTCTTTTGTAGAAATTAACACCGAAAAAATCAAACAAAATAATTAAGTCTTTACGGAACAAAAAACTAAAATGTAATGAGTGAAAATATTTACTAAAGCATATAACTCAAACGTAGCTTAGTTGAGATTTTCCGTAAATTGCGTTTGCTTTGTCGATTATTCCAACAAGTTTTCACCTTAACCGAAAAATCCCTCCCCCTCCCCACATAAAATGAATGAAACACAACACCAGTCAATCCACTAACAATATCTTGAGGCACTCAACACACACAGACTGCAATGGGAGCTTAGCTCAGTCCACAGTAAGCCAAACTAACCCACCACACCACAAGCAAGCGCTGTCAAACGACCACAAGGACAACTCCTTTTCCTGTTTCGAGTTTTTTCGCTTTCCTCTTTTTTGTTCTTCAACTGGCTACCTAGTTGACTGACTGACTGACTGGCTGACTTGACTGTCCTGCCCCCCAGTGGCGGTACCTGCTTGGGCGCCGGGCCTGTTGTTGGTTAATATCATCACTCATGTATGCCGCATACTAAAGAGAATTTATCATGTCTGCTGCGGCATAGCTAAAAAAAAAAGTAAGAAGGAAACGAAACGAAACGAAACGCAGGGGCACCAGCAACAGCAGCTTTCGTTGCTGCCATTGTCGCTCAAGTGTTTCGGCAGTTCAACGCTTGCTTCCTCCTCCTCCTATGCCTCTATTGAGGACACGATATCTATCCTCTATAGTATATGTTTATATATATTTATATATATAGCTGTGCTTAAGGCCTGTGGCTTTCATCTCACCTGCTGCTGCTGTTGCTGTTGCAGCTGCTGTAGCTAGAGTTGCTGCATATTCGCAAATTCGTTTACGTTCACGTTGTGCCCCCATCTGCTAAGTAGATTTCGGGCTACCTGCATGCAGCTGTAACGAGCTGCAGCGCATGGGGAATTTTTGCCTTTACTGCCCTTCCTTTACCCCCTTTCTCCCTCGACTTCTCCTCTCACTCATTCTCTCTTGCTTTTATAGTTTTATTTAGTTTTTTTCTTTTGGTTGCTGGTGAGCGGATTTTGGCAAATTGCCTAAAACTTTCTTTATATTTGATGTAATGAATTCCTGACGTGCTGTCGTCGCTCTCGTTCACGTGCAAAATGTTTTCACTAATGCAGACAGTGAACGTTTACGTGTGTGTGTGTGTGTGTGTGTGTGTGTGTGTGCTGGTGGTATGTGTGGCACTGCTCCTCCTCCCCTTTGTCCACATATAAATATATCTATGGATACAACACCTGCATTGCTAGCGACAAAGAATACCAACGCTAAGCAAAGCAACAGCCACACACTGCGTATGCGTAATGTGTTACAATCTGTGTGTGTGTGTGTGCTTATGCTAGCCGCATCTGTGTCTGTGTGTGGGTGTGTGAGTTCCGTTTCCGCAATTAAAATGTTGATTACATGAAGTACGACTGCCGCTTGTTTGTTTGCCGCTGCTGTTGGCGCTCTGTACAAAGGAAAACGGAAATTATGTGTATGCGGGCGCTAGCGCTTAGCCAAGCTTCAACAGCAACAACAACATTGCTCTCTAAACAATGGCAACAACAACAACTGGCACATAAATTTTAGCCATCCTCTTAATTCTGATAAGATGTGCAAGCTTCGCTTTTATGTCGTCCAACCCATGAACAACAGCGTTCTACAATTAACCGAACAAATGCGACAAAGCAAGCGATAATAAATTTTGACGAAAAATAACTCACGTTTGAGGAGTAGCAGCAATGAAGAATTTTATGTGTGTATCAAAAGGCAAAAGTTATATCTAAATGGAACAAGTAAAACCATCCTTATAAAGTAGATTCGTTATATGGAATAGGTTGTTGATTCAACTTAGTATTTTTAAAATTCGTCATATGGCAGATTGACTGTAAATTAAAACACATGTTTTATCTAAAATGCCAGATCTTAGTTTAATGTTGTAAGCATGCAATAATCTGTTGGTAAAACTTCGCGTTGAATTCAGTGGCAACACGCATTGCATAGTAATTAAATCAATCATACGCCCTGTATTGGCAGCAACACTCTACAAAGGAAGATGATGTTGTTGAAGCAACAACAACAAGTCGGCAAAGACACCTGCAAAAACTCGACTCATCGGCTCATATTTATAATTCAGTGTATTGCAGGCATTGCCTTCTTACCTTAATTCCCTTACCTGCCTTGCCGCGCCGCTGCCCTCTCTGGTTGCAAAATGCTTTTAAAAGTGCAGAAATATTTTTATTTATTTATTTTTTTATGAATATTTATTTGCTTTGAAATCGAAGTTATGCATTTGTTGCTGCCAAACACATCTTCTCCTGCCCCCACCCCTTCCACCTCTTTGTTAAGCATCCCTTCACCGCCCCCCTCCACTTGGTTATTGTTGTTGAGGTCGTCAAAGTTTTGCCTTTTGCGAGTTGTCTGAAAGGTGCGTAAGACAATTTAATTTATTTGACGCATTAAAGCAAAAATATTAACGCTATAAATCAATAAAAAATAAGAAAACCATGCCACAGAGTGCCGAGAGAGTGAGAGAAGAGAGGCGGGGAAAGAAAAAGTATAGCAGTTTGGGACAGCAGAAGTTTCTTTCTGTCTTTTGCGAAATATTTTATTTTTATTTAAGTATATATGGTGTAGAAACTTCGTTTTCGCTTTTTGCCTGTTTTTTTTTTTGCTTTTCAAGCAGGCTGCAAAAAAGAACTTCTATTAATTTATGTGCCATTTGGAGAGAACCTTTCCTCAGACCGAACAACATTTTTTTCTGACAGCTGCGCAAAGTTATGACACATTCAAAAGTTGCTTTGTGTTATGGGTCCTTAGGGTCCTTGCACTTAATATTCGTATACCTGAGTTTTTGATTTTTAAAATACAACGTTTGAATTTAAAAAGGGCTCAAAACTGTGCAGTGAATAATTCACTTAATTACTCGGCAATAATGTATATCAATATAATGAGAAACATAATCTCTAACGGATTGAATACTGTTCAAAAACACATTTTGAGCTGGGTGCAAATTTATTTAACTCTGAATTCAAATCGGAAAAGCGAGTTCTAGATGTGTTTTCCATGATATTCAATGAAGGTTTTTTATTTTATTTATTTCGTTGTTGTTGTTGTTGTTATTTTATTGTCTGTCAGTGTGAAAAACCACTTGTAAATAAATATGAAAAATTATCACAATATTTAATGAACCAACAAACCAAAAAGCCAACTCTACCACCAACAACAACAGCAACAACAACAGTTTGCCCGCATTTGTTGAGGCATTTAAATGTTTAATGTATGATATATGACTTTATCTATTAGATGCATTCATACGCCAAAGCCAAACAGGCGGAAAGGAGGCGAAGTGAAAAGAGTTGGCCAGAGAGTCAGTTGCGTCAGTCAGTTTGGCAGGCAGCAAAAAAAAAAAAAAGTGGCAAAATGACATTGTAAAATGCTGATGTGCGAAACAAGAGTATTAATTAAATTTTACTTGTAATTTTTGCCATAATAATTAAATTTTATTGCACCATTTTTTTTTGCAAAAATACAAAAAATAAAATGTAAATTACAATATTATTTACATCAAAAGAAAAAAAAAAAGAGAGATTTGATAAAAATGTGTTTCGCATTAATTAGGAATGCGTGAATTTTTAATTTTAGTGCTTAAATTGCATTTGTGGAATTTATAATGGCACAAGTTAAAGTACTCAGCTGCAGCATCACTTTAAGCGCTTTCAAAGGTGTCGCCTGGAGTCAAAGGACATTCGACTGCTCTCACATACATATACACGAGCCACTTCACCCATACATATGCAAATTGTGCAGGGAAAGAAAAGGGAAAAACAACATCAGCAAAAAAAAAAAAAAAAAACAAAAAATGGGAAGCTAGTGACCATGGCTGCCAGGGATACCAAACATTCTGGCAGCAGGAGAATTAGCAACAACAACAAAAGCAACTTTCGGGTCAATGGCATTTAACTCTATTTCTGCTTGCAGCATTCTTGTTCAAGTGCAACTGTGCTTTGCGTCCTTTGCATACTCTCCTGATAGTCGCAACCCAATGAATGCAAGCTAGTTGTCAATGCAGCAGTAGTAGGTGGAAGGACATGAAGGCATCCTTATGTGTTTTGGTAAGGCCCAGATTGCCAAGTGAGCTTCAAATCAAAGCAATAAAATCAATTTAATTCTCCAATGTCATAATAAGACCTAAACTATTTTCTTTTAGATTCAAATGTTATCAAATCAAAATGATTCATTTATTCAAAGCTTTTATTTATTACCAAAATGCAGTTGTTTTAAACATCAACAAAACATTTGGGTGCCAATTAATATCCCATTATTTTGTTTGTTTGCCAAGGCAGCCAAAAGCTTTTGATGCACTGTTAAATAACAGCGGAACGGTGGTGCTAAGGAACATACATGCACTGCCGAGAGAAAACAGAAGAGAGAGCGACTCTCGCTCCGAGTCGAAAGCCTAAGAATGTGCTGTTTCTCGGGCATGCGCTGTAATTGAATGTGTAAACGTAGTTCAGGCGTTGACCACTGGATGGCGTGCCAGAAGCTTGCACAAGAAGTTGAAATTTTTTTTAGTTATGATTTGCACTCCAGAACCAACGCACGTCGTTTTGATCGCGCGCGCTCCATTGCCACTGAAAGGGCACACTAGAACTGAACCAGAACCAGAATAACCGAAAACCGAAACCAAATACCCAACGACTGACAAGTCGCACGCGCACACACTTACACCCATTTACACACGCACACTTACAAGCACGCACACATGCACACATCGATGGACAAGTGTCGTGTGCGGGCACTAAAAGTTATTTCATGTTAGTTTTTCCTCGTTCCATAACACAACTAAAAAGATAAGAGGAGAAATCGACATAAAAAATAAAAACGAGAAAACAGCCACAAGAATTCAAATAAAAACAAAGTGCAGTGTTTAAATAAATTGATGAAAAAACAAATTTAAAAATATAAAAAAAAAAACCAAAAACATAACATGTAAAATTTGTGAGAATAGAAGTAATTTTTGTGCTAGTAGAAACATTTCTTAAGCTTGTTACTAGTATTGCTGCTGCTGCTGTTGTTGTTGTTGTTCTTGTTTAAGTTGGGAACATGAAAGCAGCGTCTGCGGTTGTGGTTAATTAAAATAGAAGATCCTTGAACAAGGACCTAAAATTTTTAATTCTAAATATTTAAAGTAATCAAATTAATTATGTTCTGTTGTGCTTTTTTGTTTGTTGGATTTTATTAATTTTGTTTAGTTCATTTGGGTCCTTTATAATTTTTAATTATTTTTATGCTGCCGCCGCATAATTGCCGCGCATTTTTCATTATACTATTTTAATGTTGTTGTTTGTCCTTTCTCTAATTTAACCTAATTAAGTTGTCTACTGCAGCCGTCGCCGTCGCTACCGCTGCCGCTGCCTGTCAATTGTCCGCCGTTCTTATCTGTCTGTGCCGTGCTTTACCCAAAATTGGGTCTCACTCTCACACTTGCTCTCAATATTGTTGTTGTTGTTGTTAAAAGTTTGTGGTTTGAGTCGATGCTGTGCCGTTGCCGGCCGTTTCGCAATAAATATAAATATTAGGCGCACTCTCTCGCTCGCTCGAAACAATGACACAGCGTTTTTTGTAATAACGGCACTTGTCTGCTGTTTGCATTGCTGCTGTAGCAGTTGTTATTGTTGTTGTCGCTGCTGCTTTATTATCTCTGTTCGACTTGTTAGCTGTCGTTTTATCATATTTTTGCTGCTGTTATTGTTCATGTTGTTTGCTTATTTTCTTTTTGGGGCATTGTTACGCTAACAACAAATTGCCAAAAACAAAATTAAAAACACTGTTTTTTGTGTGTTTGCCAAAAGTATTCAGAAAAAAATTGTCAAGATTTATATATTTATGCTCGTTGATGTCATTCGACAGCGCTCGTTGATGACAATTTTAACATTGGCTTTTGTTTATCGCCTGTTTTTGGCTACTAGGACAGAACATAAAACAAAGTGTGCTGGAGCCCGTTTGAATAACTAAACGGGGATTCCATTGTTTTGTCGCAGAGGTATTTTCCATTGTTTCAGTTCGAATTAATTTTAATTGGCCAAATTAATGAATATTCCAATTGTAACATAATTCGTTTGAAAATGAGAAGCCAAAAACTATAAAAACTTATTTTTGACGATGGAATTTTAACTTTTTTGTCTTCTTCTTGTCTGTGTTCAATCAAGTTTGATGGGCACTTGTACAATTGGAGCACATGTGGGTCCAAAACAGCGTGTTGGCATTATTATAATAGCGCAGCATAAGACAACGACAACACCAATTGACTACAGCCTCAATTGCCTTGTTGTAAGCGTTGCCAGTTAGCCGTAAATCAAAGGCCTATAGGCACAAACAACTCTGCGAAAGAAAGAGCGTAGCATAGCAAAGGGTGTTGGGAATTTTGAATTTATGTTGCATGCGCCTCAATACACAGTCCCAAGTTGTTGCTGCTGCTGCTGCTGCGTCTCGAACTCAGTGTCTGGGCTGGGTTCTAACTGTTTTTGTTGCTTTCTTGCTTGCTGCCGTTGTAATTAATCTTTGGCTAAAATGCTGCAAAATTTATGTCTTTAACTTGGCTCGTTTGCCGTTTGCCGTTTGTCTGTTCTGTTCTTTTTTTTTTGTTTTGGTCGCCTTCCCCTCCCCCCTTGCCTTGTTTAATAGTTTCGCTTGTTTGTCTCACCCATTTGGATTTTTATATTTTCTTCGTTCGCGCAAAAACCCGATTAAAAGTGATTAATGGCCAAAAACAACAGCAACAGCAATAATAAGTTGAATGTCTAAATTAAATAAGTGAATTCTTTTACATTGCACAGAAATTAACAAAACACATCCCACACACTTTGCTGTGTGTGTGTGTGTTGGTTGGTGTGTGTGTGTGTTTTAATAAACAAACAAATACCAAAGGGAGTTCGCCCAAGTGAACATAGAAGTTTGCCAAACACCATCTCACCATCCAAGTGAAAGTGAATTAATAACTGCCTGAATATGTGCGCAATGGAGCCACATTACGCACACAGTCACAATCCGAGTCACAGGCATGATCACAGTCACGCCCAAAGTCACAGTAATAGTAGTCAAGAGCAACAACAGCTGGCGCCGCACCACCACCACCGACACCGACAACAACACCAGCAACAGCAGCAGCACCATATCCACAAGCAACAGGCACGCCACACAGTTGTTAGCCTGGTCAAAAGGACGGCAACAGTTAAGAGAACAACACATCTGCAGCTTTGGTATATTCTTCATGTGATATTAGTGCTAATCGGTGAGTTTGAACCACATAAGCCAGCGCCCTTTTTTCTTTTCCTCCTTTTCGTATACTTTAATTATTTCAAATGGCCTGCTATTAATTCTCGGCAACCGCAAAACTCTCAGCCCTCGCAACGAAACGATACCAGCCCCAAAATTACGATTAAATGCTCGCAAAAGTTTGCAAATATTTGCTCAAATTGAGATGGAAATGTTTGCTCATTTATGTATGTGTATGTGCGTATGTGTGTGTGTGTGTGTGTGTGTGTGTGTGTGTGTGTGTGTGTGTAAAGGATTGCTGGCCTCACATGCAAATACATAATTAATTCCAATTGCTATCCGAGCAAAAGATGTTGAGATACTAGTTAGATGATGATGCATCATGAGATAATAGCAATGTATCTAAGCAAATATGCTGAATGGAATGGAATGGAAATCCGTATCTGTTGCTCGAGTTTGTGGCCAAGCAAATAGAGATGCCCATCTGTAGTTTGGCCAAGGATTCAAGCATCAATCATAATTTTTTGCAAATTAAGCAATCAGAAACGAAAAATCAAGTTAAGCAATGAATACTTTCTTAGCTTTAAACAGGAATTGAATTGAATATATTTATTGGGAATGCATTCAAGAGAAAATCAAAAGTTAGTTTTTCTCTTTGGTGCAGATGATGTCCATTATCTTGTCAAATGTTGCGAAACGATCATCAGAATATTTCTTGTAGTGAGATAGCCAATGGTTTCGAATCAGTTTCCAGCGCTTCTTATTGTCGGCCAGGAGTTGCTCCTTGCTACCATCTACTAGCTTCCAGGTTTGGTCGTTTGCCAACACTGGCGGTATGAGTGGTATATCCGTTTTACGTGCCCTGGGCATACGTTTCAAGTTCTTCAATTTGCCAGTTTGTAGTTGGGCGAGAATCTTTTCGTTATCGTCTTCTTCGTCTTCGGCCTTAGTTTCGTCGTCGTTGCTCATTTTGATCCTAGTAGCATCGGTTGGCTGATTATTTACCCACTTGCGCAGGATCGAGTACAGAGATGCGCCATTGTCGAGCTGGGACAGATCCAATGTGCCATTGTGCAATGGAGTCAGGTCGCCAAGACGAGCATCGTATAATTTGGCCAACAGACGTTTGCCCTTGGCGCGACTGCTTTCGACATTTTCTTGGGCAGCAGCAATAGCGGAAAAGCTAAGGGCTGCTGGTGCTGCTGCTGCAGTTGAAGTCGAAGTGGAAGTGGAAGAGTATGGCTCGATTACTTCGTCTTCATCGTTTTCCGAGTCGACAACATATTCAATCATGTCGTCAAAATCAAGCATCTGCAACGGAGGCTCCTCCTCTTCAAACGTTAAGTCTGCTTGGGCATCCTCTTCGGACTTTACCTCGCTACTAGTTTCATCCTCGTGGAAATTCAATTTCTTATGCACACTGCGAACCGATCTATTCGGAGTTTCGTTCATGTTGAAATTAGATTTTTCTACTTTTAAAAACGGAGAAAATTTAAGTTCTATTTTTCGCAAGCTAGTTGTTAACTAATGACAATTGTGAACGCACCTGAACTAGAATAGAAAATTTGTGATGAGCAACTAGATTTAAAAATGATATCGATATATTGTACGACTTGCAGTCGACAAATTCAAAACCAGTGTTGTATAATTTTTATGTTAGTTGTCAGAACCAAATAGAACAAGAAAAAATGAAAAAAACATTACCCACCTGCATGGATTATTCTAAGCTTCTACCGCAAAAAGTTATTGCCATATTTTTGAAAGCATCAAACGTTCAAAGCTTGACTAAAAACAGAAAAAAGTATGCTACACAACCTTAATTAAAACTGTGCCCACAAACAAAATGTTGGGGAACATTTGTTCAAGAGCTGAAAGCTTTTGCCTGCAGCACTACCACCACAAAACTCTTCACACATAGAGAGATTCGAAAATTAAAAGAAAACATTGAAAAATATATAAATATATGGTACACCAAGACCTCGCTTTGCGTCGTTTCGCTTTGCGTTTTTTCGATGTTGCGTCGCTGCTGAATTAACACCAATTTTCACTTTGCGTCGTTAGAATTTCGAATTGCGTCGCTGCTGAACTAGTTCTTTTTACCAATCTACAAAGTAAAGTTAGTTACGCTTACAAGTTATCGCGTCACTTCATCATTTCGATAGATCAGCTCGGTGTTGTGCCACCGCATTCATCGATATAGTATCGATCTGTGTTACTATTACTACCAGCTGACAAAAAGTGGTGCTGCCGCTATCAGAGAGCGGAGCCTTATATTTTTTGAAACTCGGGATTCCCTTTCTTCTTAAAAGGAATAGTAAATGTTTATAAATTTTAACGGGTAGTTTCTGGTTACAAAAAGGTTAATATTTTTCCATTACATTTATTGGCAGAGTTATCCTATTTTTACACTTGTAATTTTTTTTTTAGCAAAATGAGTGGAAAAGTTGTTGATGGTAAAATTACCAAAAATAAAAAAAAAACCATCAGCTTGGAGACAAAACTGGACATTCTCCATCGGTTTGATAATGGAGAGAAGGCTGTGGAGATAGCAAAGGCTGTTGGTCTGGCTGCATCAACAGTCAAATCTATTAAAGATCGAGATGCAGATAGAATAAGAGAGGCTGCAAAGTCTGCCACATCATTGGATGCTAAAACCATGACCCGCACACGAAGTTCTTTGATGATCAAAATGGAGTCCATGCTTTCTATTTGGATTGAAAATCAAGTTGCGCAGAGAATACCATTAAGTAAAATGGTAATTCAGACGAAAGCAAAAAGCTTGTTTAATGACATAAAAAGTAAAGTATCCAACGTAAATGCTAGTGGTAGTAATGCCGACAAGAATGAAACATTTGAAGCTAGTCATGGCTGGTTTGAGAGATTCAAGGTTCGAGCAAATCTGCACAGCATAGCTCTCAAAGGCGAAGCAGCTAGCGCCGATATAATTGCTGCAGAACGGTACCCGACAGAGCTAAAAGCGTTGATTCATGAAGGAGGCTATGATCCGAAACAAGTCTTTAATGTTGACGAAACTGGGTTATTTTGGAAACGTCTACCTAACAGAACTTATATATCTAAGATAGAAAAATCTGAATGTGTTCACAAAACATGCAGTGCAGAAGTTGATGATACACCAGCTGTTCGTTATCAAATTTCTAATTTAGCTAAAGAGTCTAATTTTGAAGGTATGGATGAGCCTGACATAGATGAATTCCTAAACTCGCACAACCAAGAAATATCAAATGAAGAACTATTGCAACTGGAATTGCAATCTGCTCATGAAGATGATAGTGACCATTCAACACAAATCTCCGAACAAGAAAATTTAACATCCAAGCAAATTTCCAGAGCAATGTGTTTAATTGACGAAGCTATGGAGATTTTTTTAAAAAACGATCCTGACAGCGGGAGGAGTTTTAAAGTGTCGCAGGCGGTAGCTTCAAATATCAGCTGCTATAAAGAAATTTACTTAACTTTAAAGAAAAAAGCTGTTCAGCCTACAATAGACGAATTTTTTCAGAAAAAAGCCAACAATGATTAATTTTTATTTTGTTTTTATAAATTATGTGAATATTTTATTTTGTTTTCATTGAATTTGTTTTGTTTTTTGTTTTTATTATGTATGAAATAAACATGAATAGTATTTTTGTTTTTGAAATGTTTACTTTGTTTAATATTCTTTTTAAAAAGTAGTATTTTCGTAACCCCGGAACCTATCTTCGAATCCCTCATGGCTTGCCATACAAAATCATTATTCACTTTGCGTCATTTCAGTTTGCGCGGTGTTTTTTTGGAACGTAACCTCGACGCAAAGCGAGGTCTTGGTGTATATGTAATAAACAATCAACATATTAAATAAGCAAAGTTCAAACAATCGAAACCAAGAGCAACTGGTACTTAAGCAATTTTGTGGCGAACAACAAAACAAATTACGATACGCACGCTGCATAGAAATTAATAAATTGCCTGAAAATGGACGAATAAGTGCGGCGAAGGGAAAGATACATTTGGTCCCGTCCCCAGCATAACTTTGTTGTTGATTTTGCTGTTGCTTTTTTGTGTCACTGCTAAAGCGCAGAAAAGTTAAGTTGACATTTCCGCACACACACACACACACAGAGCCGAGAATATATACAAGTCACGATGCTCTTAACGGGGTTGGGGTCGGGGAGGTTGTGGAAACATTAAAGCCATTGAAGAGCATTCGCTTTCATTATTTTTAAATCATATCACAAGGAACACACAAGGATACAAGGAGTAGAAACGGAAACGGATATGAAACCAAGTGATGTTTGTATGCCTGCCACTCTGCCTTTGTGTATGCGTGTGTGTGTGTGTGTGTGTGTGTGTGTGGGTTTAATTCAACGTCTCATTTGCATACATTAAAATGTCACATTTTACATGCCGTTTGTGCGTTGCTCTCTCTAGCCCTAAGCCAAAACGGTAGGCCGTCAGTTAACGTTAAGAAGCCTCCAACTGTTACACATAAACTACATTAGCAATTGCCAGTCAGCGCCAGGACGACACGATGGCAGCAGTCCTTGCTAGCTGGCTGGCAGGGGGCTCATCCTACTCAACATCAGCAGCCAGCCAGCCAGCATTGCGGCCATGTTAAAAATGGCTTAACGCGCAAATCTTTCAACTAAACATTAATCCTAATGGTTTTCAATTTTTCTTCTTCTTTCTTTGTTTTTTTTTTTTTGCTGCTGCTTTTTTTTCAAACGCCCGTCTGTGGCAAGTCAACTTAGCGCGCAACCAATCCCTGCCCCTAGTCCATGACACGCGATTCCTGTTTTGCATGTAAATACGCTCTTTGATATTGCGGCGTATTTCGCCTGCAGCCTGATTGCCTCTGACAGCCGCACCCTCCCTTTTCTCTTTGCCCCCCTCCACAGACTCTAAATTGACTGAGTCAAATATGAATATAAGCGAATCGCGAAAAAGCCAACTCATAAAATTGTGGCCGATTCGCATTAATCAGCAGACCAATCCGAAAAAAAAAAACAGTCCTTGACTTAGTTTAGTTAGCCAAAATGTAATTTTAGTCAGAATCTTCAAAAGAGTGGGACTTGAATAGTTTCTACAAAAAATATGCGTATCTAAAAAAAATAACTTTCAATTAACTATTTAAGCATAACGTCCTTATCCCTAAAAAAAATATCCAGAAAAATAATTTTTTTCCGTCAAAATTATTTGGTATACAAACTTTACGCGTGGCTACATTTAACCGACAAAAAAGTGGCTGCCAATCGGCTTTAAAATAATTATTATTTTTTACGAGCAAATTAACCAACTGATTGCATTGTATTGGATAAAATGATTTTAAATAATATATGAGTGTATCAAACATCGTGCCAATTTCACTTAAAAAATAAAAAAAAAAACTGGATATATATACATAGAGTTATATAATGCTTAAACGAATATTTTGGTATTTTAAGGCTCTTCGCACACTATCACATTAAGTTATTGTTGTTGTTGTTCTTGTTTGAGTGAACTGAGCAATAGCTCAAGTAGGCTTTTGTTTTTGGTTTTTTGTTTATCTTAAAATGAAACTGTGTCGCTACATTGGTTTTTGACTATCGACACTCCCGCACACATACAAAAGATGATAATAGCTGTCTGATTGCCAGATATGTGAATACTCCAACACGCACACACTCACACACATGACACACGTACATACAAGCAAAAAAAACAGCCACTAAGCTATTGTTGAAGTTTATCTTTGCATTTGGCAAATGATGGCAACTTGGCTTTTGTTATTGTCCCCGTTTATATACATAAATAAGTATTTTATTGTTGTTGCTTTGCAATTGGCATTAAAGTAGGCGTCAGCAGGTAGCTTAAAACGAAATAAATTTTGGCAATCTTAATCCTGATCAACGTCGTTTCTATCATTCATATTTAATGATGCTTTCACACAAACAACATTTTGTATTGTCTTCATTGCAATGTGACTAATGTGAGATGGCAGTTGTAAAGCTTATGATTGAATACTTTGTGTCTTAGCTATTTTATAATCATTTGATGAGATATTAATTATTATGCCATTCATCAAAGGACTTCAATTCGGTCATTAGCAGCAATTAATTCAATTGTTTTGTGCTTTGTTTAAGTTCGACTTTGAGTAAAAGCAAAAAAAAACAAGTAAATACGCCCCGAATATTTATAATATTTTTGTGTAAATTGATATGCGCTCTGCGCCATAAGTTCTAACATTTCAATTAAAAAAATGATAGCCATAGCTGAAAGCCGTTACTGGAAGGGCCCAAATAGTACTACATAAAAAATGAAACCAAGCTCGCCAAGACAAACATTGGGTGGATAAGAAGGTGGTAAGGGTCTAGGGGTTCGAATGGCCGGGTTTGACCGGACAACGCCCCAAGCATGCTAAGCAAATTGAAACAAAATGAAGCACACTGTGTGTGTGTGTGTGTGTGTTGAATTTTTTCGATTTGTATCGAAATCATTAGAGCGCAGAAAAACCAAAAAAAAGCCAAGAAGTTGAAAAAAAGGAAACGAAACGAAAGTTGGAGACGCTGACAATGCGCAAACAAAACCGAAATAGAAAAGAACAGATGGGTGGGGGGCCAAGAAGGTAAGAAGGTAAAATGTGCTTTAATGTCTGACGAGCAAACAAACGAGCGACTGACGCCTATTAATCATGCAGACTTTACGTACCATTAAGCACGAGAATATTTCAACAGGCCGAAAAAGGCGTTTCGACTTTTTGGTATATCATTGCGGCATAATGCCAGAGAGAGAGGGAGAGAGTTCCCACGGGGCAGCTAGCCAACCTGCAACAAACATAGGGTTCTTTAATCAATTGGGCCTGACTGTCGATATACCCTGGACCGGACCTCCTATTCACGTTACTGTCACAGCTGTCAATTTGTGGGCAACTCGATTTTTGCCTGGCGGCTGTGTTAAAAGGTTCAAAGTGTAATCAAGTATCAAAAAACAAATGGCAAAGCACAAGAGTGTGTAAAAGCAACGCACACACACACACACACAAACACACAGCACAGCACAACACAAACAAAGTAACTGGTCGCATTTTGCACATTTGGCTGCCTAATGGCTAAATATTGTATTACAACAATTTGTGCAGTTAACCCCGAAACTCAGAAAAAAAAGTGAAATGAATACAAACACAAAAAAAATATATATATATGTATATATATTGCTACACATAAACATAAACAAAATGCTAAAAAGGCAACAGCCCAAGGGTCGCTAACGATATGCTAAATTTATCAAAATACACAAAAAAGAAAACAAGACCCACAAGAACATGACACCAGCCAACAGTCAACAGTCAACAGTCAACAGTGAACAAGTCAAAATTTCAGTTAAAAGAGGTAGGCATAAAATAATCAACAGTCGACACCATCATAAATGGTCGACAAGAGGCAAATGTTAAGGCTAAAAGGCTTTTCAGGTCACAGCGATGACCCTTTGGGGGCAGCTGCAAATTGATTTGATTCCCGGCCAACATGGCCAGCAGCAAATGAAGCTGAAATTCGGACTCACAGATTGTGCTTGCAAGCGTTTAATATATACATAATCAACGCAACTAGTATCACAAACACTTTGACAAGAAGTTTGGCCAAATAAACGCTTAGTTCGAGCCATGTTAGCAGCTCACAAAAGCGGAAAAGACAAGCCAAACGACTTGTGTCAGTAAATGGTATTTAGTGCACAGAAACATAGATGGATACTGTGGATGGGGTGAAATACTATGTACTACATAGCGATAGATAAAGTGCCTGAAATGTTTTCACTTTTCACTTATGTCATTTCCTGCCTACACACGAATTCTCCACGAATTCAAACAAAGAGCGACAAAGCGCTGCGAAATATGTATGTTAAAACACAAGCTTAAGAAAATGTAGCATACTTTTGTGCGTAACTGAGCTTTATGTAGTTTCGAGATGGCAAATTTCACATAGCTTATAGAAAATATTTTATATATAAATTAAAAAAAAAAGAAGAACAATGCTTTAAAGTTATACATAGATAGAAGAACACTTTCTTTTCTTCAGAAAAAAAATGAGTGTTTTTTTTTTATCGATGTGCATTGTTCTACTTACGATTTTAAACACGGTGTGCGCGCGGCCTGTCACGTGCCCATCGCTGGGTGGGTGGTGCTAATGGAGGTGCTGTGGTTTTGGGACAAAGTCGTGCAAGGAAGCAAGCTGGCAGTGAAATGCCGCGCCCAACACTTTCGCCCTCAAGACGAACTCAAGCGCAACTGGGAAGCTCCGGCAAAACTGGCAAATGGCAAATGGCATCTCGATGTTAGTTTTAGGTGCTTGCACTGAATTTTGGCAATAGACGAGCGCAAATAGAGCAGAAAAATTGCGCCTCGGGGCGATGCTGATTTCCTCTGACCTTTTTTCAGAACCTGCGACTGAAAACTAAAAACTAAGAACTTCTAGAAACGAAATCGAGAAAATCCAACTGTGCTACAGTGAAAGTTGTGAAGAGAAAGTTTTTTTGCAGCAAGCAGGCCATTGCGATATGTTGGCTGCTAGCTGCTGGACTGCTGGACTGCTGTCGAGTAATTTATTTCGGTAAGTGGTAATCAATGGGCGGCTGTCCGGTGCCGTTGCCGGCGTTGATGGTGATATACGAGTAGAAGCGGATGGGTTAAGCCAACTGCTGGGCCAAGCTTATCGCGAGAGTTTTGCCCACCCTCTCTCTCTTATTCTCTCTCTCTCTTTCCATCTTTCTTCCTTATTTGAACGGACTCTTAAAGTTGTAAAGTAGCAAAAGCGGCAGTTTTATGGCCGGCAGTTGAAAGGTCACTGCAGATGAAAAGATTTGTTGCTGCCCCAGAATTTATGACAACATGCTAAGCATTAGCATTCCAAACATGCTGTTAACATCAGCATTTGCATATGCACATGATGACTACTACAGTTAAGCACACACGCACACACACTCAGAGAGAGACACAAACAAACAGAGACACTGATACTCGTCATCAAACTCATTCGAGTGCTTGCAACGCATATGTGCGAATAATGTGCGGCAGCCCGAAGCTTTGCCAAAAAGTATCCATAACAATAAAGCAGCATTAGCAGCTGCCCAACAAAAACAGCAACAACAGCAACAACAAAAGCAAACTTAACACAAACAGAAAACAACAAGTTTTAAGCTAAATTATTGCAATCATTTAATGTGCTATATCAATTTTTCCAGCTTTTGCTATACCAAAAAAAATGCTAAAATTATTATGATAAAATGACAAACAAGCATTTTATGTACGCTTCTGAGTTCTCAAAGATTATTGAATATTGGTTTTCAGTACTCCAGTCATAAATCAAAGGAAATATTCGTTAGTTCATTTCGTATTGCCATTTCTATTCCATTTAGCTAGCAGCTTAACAACATGCACTTACCCACTTTCATTGCAGAGTATTCTTTATGTTTTATACCAAATGCGCAGCACTTGGGTGCAGTTGGTGTTGCCACAGAGCTGCCAATGGCCGCAATTGGCACATGCCCCAACCACGTATACACTCTACAAGTCTCTTTGTGTGTGTCTCGCCTGTGTGTGTGTAAGTGTGGTGTGTGCAGCCTGCTTTCAATTATGTGAGTCGACAATTTCAGGCCATACATTTGGACTTTGTTGCATTTGTCGCGATTTTTATATGTGCTGATTTTGTCTTTTTGTATGATTTTTGGTTGAATCTTTTGTTTTTTGTGTCGTTTTCGGGTCTGACCCTGGCACAGCATTATAATACGATGGATAGCCGCTTTGTGCATATCATGAAATTTTAATTGAATTTCGGCATTTTTATTATGCACATCATGCCAGACGAAATTTTACAGTTTTTTTCAATAACTTTGATATCATCATCATCCTCATCCTCACATTCAGTGCCTGACTAGGGCAATGCAGCACTCATACGCCTCGTTGGCTGGATGAATGTCAAAAGAGATTGGAGCGTGGGGCTCCCCCCACATACTAGGGCTCATCCCCACAGCAAGAACTACTTTTCGGCTTTGGGCCACTGTTAACCATTCATTTGGCCTCGTTCAGTGAGATATTCCATATTCAGTTATTCACTCGTTCGTTCGCCTCGCTTGCAACATATTCCATATATGTATTCGTTTTACTTTTTTATATGTATTTATGTATATGCACTGCGTAGGTTTTGCGGCTGCATTCACCAGCCATTTCACAGCTGCAAGAATTTGTATATATATATAAATTTTATTTGTATATTATGGATTAATGCGGTTGACATGACATGGCATGGCATGGCATGGCATGGCGGGGGTGGGCTGAGTTTGGCTTGGGCCAGATGAATATTCCAATTGAAACAAAAAACAAATATTTGCATGGCATTTTTAATGCAATTTTAATATGCGCGCGCAGCTTAATTTAATATTTAATATTCCATGCGATTGAAAATGCGGCTGTCTGCTTTTGACTTTGTGCTCTCTCTTTATCTGTCTCTCTCTCTCTGTCTCTCGCCTCGCAAATTGACTTTTTATTTTGTGCTTGGAAAAGCGTAAAGTTAATTATCAACAATATTTGCGCGCATCACTTAACAAATTAAATAAATGTCATCAAGTTGCGAGCTGCCTTTGACTTTTTATGCACACACACACAGAGAATTGCAAAAAGACTCAAACGAAATCTCAAAAAAATCAATCTGATAATCCAATGTTAACAATAATTATGCATGCACATACATTATACTTCAATCTGTTTAAAGTTATTTATGACTTCAAATGAAATTCATAGTTATGTTTAAGAATGAAACTGCCAAACTTATATATATTGGTTTTTATATACTAACTTCAAACAGTTAAAATCGTTTGCTGTTGAGTGCGATTGGGTCTTAAATTTGAGTTAAGCCTTTAAGTAAATTATTGCTAATGGTTTGCAAACAGAGAGAACCAAATCACAGACTGACACTAAAGGACGAATCCTTAGCTAGTAGAGATAGTAGTAGCTTGCCAAGAAGAACGGTGCCAAGTTGTGTGCGGCGGCACTCTACAGTAAAGTAATCACAACATTTGATTGATTGAAATCAATTTCCCGTCAAAGGCATGTCTGCTTCTCAGTAATACATATATAAACGCGTGTGTATTTATTTGTCTATGCATATTTACTTAAACTTCATTTCATTCTTGGATATCTCCTGTGTGTGTGTGTTTGAGAGTGTCTACTTAGATTGCGTCGATAAACGACGATACGCTTGAAATCAAGCGAAGCAATGGCTCCGGCTCCGACATCCGAATCACTGAGCTGCCATAGATGCCAAACGCAGACATGCGACAAGGACATCCAAGAGAGAGAGACGGGCAGACACAAAGCACGCCTTGTAAGAACATTCACTTGCCCCTAACACATCACTTTGCTTTATTCCGCGGAATTAATTTCAAACGAGTGACTGACTGACGACGATTATAAAGAACAACCATGTGTGTGTGAGCCATATGCATTAAATTAGAAGTGAAATGCATTTGCGTGGAAAACAAGTGTGTCAGAATTTAACTCAAATTTACATCCAATTGGCGTTGTCTTTGCCTTAAGGAACAACCCCCCATCCATCGCATTGCGAAAACAAGCACAAAATACGTGGCTGGGATTTTTATAACCAAATCAGGACAAGACAGCACCTTTTGCTTGGAACTGCTAACCAACTGGCTGGCTGTTGGCCTCAATTTTTTGTTGTTGTTTTATTTCTCTTGATTCTCTTGGCAGACTCCAGATGCTTTTTGGCATTGCTTTTTATTGTTTTATATGATCATTTGTATTCATCAATTTTGTATTGATTTGGCGCTCGGTTTTCGGCTGTAGCCCAGGCCAGGCCAGGCCAGGCCAGCGTTTATGTGCCAAAACCTTTCCATTGCAGCAAGCAAAAGGATGAATATGAAAATATATATATGTTCATATAAACATATACATTTATATATACATAAACATATATACTATGTGTGTGTGTGTGTTTCTGTGTGTGCAAAAAGAGGCAATGAATTTTTGGATGTCTTGACTTTGCCGTTGCGCAAAACAAAAACAAAAAACAACAACAACAACAGCATCTCACAAATTTATGAGCTATAAAAACAGCTGCTGAGCTGCTGAAATGCTTTTTGGCCCCAAAAAAAACAAACACAACACAACACAATTTTTGATTACTTTTGTTATTGTTTTTATGCGCGTTCTCTCTTGCATATTTGTTGATTTAATGTTTGTATATTTTTTTTATATATATAAAATTTTAATTATGCGCAAAAATGCGATACATTTGGCAAATGCATCACAAATTTCCAATAAAATCCATTAATCCATTATAGCAAAATATTTATTATTAAAACTCTTATGTCATAAAATTTTGTTCTATATTTTATTTTCAAATTTTTGGCTCCACCATTAACAAATCGGGTCAGTTTTGATTTGAACCCTGAAAGAACTTTTCACAGTTAGCTACGAGCCAATTGTCAATCGGGTAATAAGCTCATTAGTCGTGTCAATCATACTGTCAATTGCAGTTTCATTAGCATTAGCATTAGCCACCGATGCAACTGCAACTGCAATTGTTACTACCTGACTGTTGTCCCTAAAGCTTGAAACAATGGAAAGGAAAGGAAACTTTGTTGTTGGGCTTTTATGATAAATTGATTGATATTTGAATTTAATGATAAACGGGGGACGGGGGCTAGCAGTTAGCAGTCAGTTGGCGGCCAATGAGTTTGAGTTTGCAATTGAATTTTGCTTTCGGTTAAGGGATGGCAAGCGAACGGGGGGCGGGGGCCCATTTCATTTTTCAACTTCAGCGCCAGCAGACGGTGTTATGGCTTGGTCCTTGGTCCTTGTTGCTTGCCGTTGCTGTTGCCTTGTTGCCCTTCTTCGTTTTCGTTTCTTTTCTTTTCTTCACTTTTATGCGTTTTGTGTCTTGTAAAATATGCAAATTTTTTTACTTTACACTTGATGCTTGATGATATAAGCAAAACTTTTGCACTGATAATGACATTTTTATAGTGCGTTGACGAGCTCAGCAGCCATTAAAGGGGCGGGCCCACGGGCCCACCCACCCACAACTTGGTGGAGTGAGTGAGTTATTATGGCACAGTTGCCCAGCTGGAGGTCCAGGCACCACAAACAACCCCACAGCTTCAGCTGGTCAAAACTGTCGCCGATGTAGAACTAACATCAATTTGTGGCATTGCTGGCGATTGCCAATCGATTTATATGCCAATTTGCATAATCATTAAGTTCACACACACACACCTACACACACACACACAGCAGCAACACTAACACATCTACTATTTTGCATATATTTTGTGCCACAAACACCAACACCAACACGAACACACACATTCACATTGAGCTCCTGACATATTGGCAATAACTTTAGCTCAGGGAAAAGGTTCGCATAAAATTTGCTTGAATTTTTATATGAAATTGATTTTCCCAGGCATTTCATTGCCCGTCCTCCTATCATCAACCAGTGCCTCACTTCCGCCACACAAAATGCAGAATCATTCTTGCCACCATCTTGTGTATTTACCTTTCGGTGTGCAGAGGATGTAAAGGAAACGGCTTCAACTCTTGCTTCAACATGCGAAAAAACGAAAGATTTGGGATTTGGAGTGATTTTCAGGTCCATCTTCGGTTTGTGCCATCATACTTTCCCCCATTTCTCTTTCTTGGTCTATACGTATGTATATCTATCTATCAGTCTATCGTTCTGTCTGTTAAATTTTCATAAATTTCAAATTGTTCAGCTTATGAAAGTTGCATAAATTGTTTAAACTTCAGATGGCCAGGCTGCCAATCTTCATTCGTTCTGGCCTCATTAAAGCGGCCCCGGGCCAGACTTGGCCCACTGAATTATTTATAAAGTCCGCTGTGCGAAATAAATGTACAAGTATAATATTTTGTATATCTACTATATATACTCTTATATATATATATATGTATATGTATATACAAGAGCATGAATATGGACTACTGAGCCTAAGCCGAAGCCAGAGCAGAGAGCATGGCCAAAATCATGATAATGTGCCAGTTCGCAGTTGGCCTTCTTCTTTCGCTTTTTTGGTTTTTGTTTTTTTTGTAGCCAAGGTGTGCCAGTGCCAGCCGTCCCCCTGCCCCCGGAGGCGGTCAAAAAACTTGAATAGAAGGAAGTGCTGCAAATTATGCCGGTAGCACTTTTCGTTAGCAGTAGGTAGCATCAGCCAAAAAAAGAAGAGGAAGTCAGGCATTTCACTTTGGCCTTTTATTTTAACTGGTATATATTTAGGAACACGCACACACACATACTATTTGACCACATTTGACCACATTTACATACATGTGCATTTATTTAAAAATATTGTTTTTATTTTTTGCCATGGGCATTTGAAACTCTTGAAAATTTGACACATGGAAATATCTGTATACGCAAGGAATTGTCTTTGGAATAGTTGTGGTTTTTGCAATTAAAGAAATGTCTAGTAAAGTAAAATCGTTTATGGTTTAGCATTGAATAAGCTTTAAGAGTACTTCATTCAACCTATTTTCATAGACTTTTTTTTGTTGTACTTTTTATTAAAATGAATTGCTCGTAAAACATTCAGTCAGCTCTTGGCAAAGCACATCGTTTAAGCCGCTTTTACCATGACTATTCACTGCCAAATTAAAGCACGTCTAAGTCCATCTTAGCCTTCCTTTTGCTCTCGACCATGATGTGCATAATCCGCGCACTTTCTGCTAAGATTGTTTAACGCCTGGCGAAGCCGAACGCAAACGCAAAGACTGTGTGTGTGTGTGTGTGTGTGTGTGTGTGTGTGTGTGTGTGTGTGTGGGAAATGGCAAAAGGTAAAGTCAGAATGCCGAGGCAAAAGGTTGCCCGGACCACTTTGAGGCACCTTTTGCGTGCCACAAATTGCATTAAGCGTATTAATTTTGGCTGCTTAACTGAGCTTTGCTTTATATAATCACTGCATGTGCGAGTATTACCAAAATGAAATGCTTTCGAGGGGCCTTAAAATGGGGTTCTAAAAGGTATAAGTCTTAGTAAGTCAGACAGTATGTCGTAAGTTGATCAACCCCTTTCGGATTCGTGCTTGTGATAAGAAAGAGTCGCCGCAATGCCGTTGGTTTCTTTTCAATTTAGAGCCACTTGAAGGGCCACAATTGAAATATTACGTTTGATAACTGTCGCCCATTTAAGCGACAAGGTAGCCAAGTAAATTCTGCGACCTTTGCCCCGCGACAGTCACACAGACAGACAGACAGACTCCACCTTCAAGGCCCGACACAGTCAGCGAGCCGTGTCGCAATGGCATTTGTTACCTTGCCTTTTGGCTTCTGACTCTGATTCTGACTCGCGCTTTGATGTTCATTCGTTGCTGGCATGTCGGAATCGGAGTGGAATTGGCTTGAGGTTGCCGCCCCTTCAGGTGTATGGTATGGTGGAGGGTGCAGTCGCGGAAATTGTGCGCCGCAATCTCTTAAGACCGGCGACAAATATACTTGAGCGCCGTGGCCCAGCTCAGCTTTGGGCATTACCCAAGATTTAACAGCAACAACTCCACCTCTCTTTGTCTCTCTCTCTGTATTTGTGGCAATGTGGGTGTATGTGTATGTGTATGTGTGTGTTGTTTGTCTGCGGGTTAAACGAGGCGGTGTTGCTCAGGTAGCTAGCACAGGCTCGTAAATAATTAATCTGGCCGCAAAGTGCGATTATCAAAGTGTTGGCGAGAGAGAAGAAGCAAAAAAAAAAATTGTTAAATCGCTCCCTGGAGGCAGTGTGGCACATTAAAATGTGGCGACAGTTGTCTCCCGTGCTTGACAAATGCCCTCGCCCTCCACCAACCCGGAAGTTTTCAAAGCCAACAAGTGCGCCTGCAGCCATTTTGTATGACATTTTGGATATTTGGCTGCCAGCTTTTCAGTTGATGTTATTCAATTATGCAAATAAAGGGATTAATTTGTTGCCCAACTGATAAGGTTTGCCGGCCCCGCCCCCGCAGCCCCCTGCGACACTAAAAATTGTTTTTTAAGAGTCCACCCAGCGCTGATAAAAGTTTTTGGCCCACGGCAGACCGAACAGCGACAACTACTATAAAAATTTCAATTACACGCCCCAAAAAGGGGTGCTGCTCAACTAAAGAAAAAGGGGCTGTGTAGCAAGAAGCGACGACACTTGAATTAACTTTATTAAATATTCAAAAGAATTTAAAGAAAGGCAGTAGAAAAAAAAGATGAAGAACAAGATGTGTGGGAATGTTTAATAACGAAAAGCAAATACCAACAAATTCTTTTCACTGCCTGGCAAAAAAAAATCACTGAAAAATTAAATAAATATCGACTGTTTTTTTTTTTTTTGGAATATTAGTTCTGTAAATAATCTCACTTTGTGCAAATAAGAATAAAATGTAACAAAATATTATAATTTCGGCAAGTGGAAACACTGTTAAAGGGTTTTGCCGGCATTTTCGGATGCGCTTCATTTAATTTTATTTGTCTTAGGACAATTTTTGAGTGTGACTTTTAGTAAGGTTGTTGTTGTGTTTTGGCATTTGTTATTTTATTTGCCATTTCAATTTTGAGCTGGTGATGCTGGCTGGAAGTGGCTGTCGGGTATTAGGTCTCAATGGGGTATTACAACATTTTAACGAAAACACTTAGAGCAATAACAACTCGTCGTGCTGTCGTCATACGATATGTTTGTTGCTGGGGCTTGTCAAGTGTGGCAGATAGGGTTCGAGGGGTTTGGGGCTGGGGCTGGGGCTTCGGGGTTGGAAGTTTGACGGCGGAGGCGTTGCACAAATTAAACCCGAATGAAAATTAAACGATGCATGAAATTACTTTGCTTCTTCTTCTTCAGTCAGTCAGTCAGTCAGTCAGTCGCTTTTTTATTCCTTTTTTGCTTCTTTGTTGTTGTTGACTGAACTTATTCGTTAGCTTTGGCTTTGACTTTGCCACTGACTCCTTCTTTGGGATAGCAAGCAAGCGAAAAGTCGTCGTTGGCTGTTTTTTCCTCTTTATTTTTTTTTTTTAATTTTTAATGTGCAGTCAGTTTGTCAGTATTGTTGTTGTTGCTGCTACTGCTGCTGCTGTTGTTGACTTGAAGCGGTTTTTTTTTTCATTTTGTGTCATACTCGAGTCGAGCCGAGTCAGCGGAGGCGTGGACAGGATAACAGCAGAAGGACACACGCCATTTACGCAGCCAGTCAACACTGCACTTAAAAGCTGTAAGAGAAACAAATACGCAAAGAGAAGCCAAACAGCCCAGCCAATTTGTTTAGTCAAATGTCAGCAACTGCAATTAAGGCGCTTTTAGTTAAACGGTGGGTGGGTTTGGTTTTCTTTTTCTTTTTCTAAATTACAGACGTGCCACCTGTCGCGACTTCACATTAATAAAAGTGTAATGATATGGCGTTTGGATAACTCAAAGACACTTAATAAATTATCTATAAACTTGGCAACAATAAAAATAAATCTTTCAACATAATGAACGTGCATATATGCATATATCTAAGGGTTGCTATAACCCTTTCATTTATGGAAGGATATATATGCAAATGAGTGTCAGGCACGAATTGTAGTCCTGTCAAAGTGACACACACAAATCTTCTGCATATTAGCACATTTTATTGCCTATTTAAACCCTTTTTTTGGGTTATGCGACTCTTTGTCAGTGCCAACAAAAGCGAATCGTGAAATCAAACCATAACGAGAACATCCAACTCACATAAATTATGTATAAGCATATAAACGGAAATGAATTTATAATGCATGACTTTCTTTTACGTTTACATAACTTTTGTTTTTGTTATTCTTTATGAGGTCTGTCATAAATTGTTGCCCAAAACAAAAAAGACATCAAAATGGCGCGCAAAATAACTAACTCATTTTGTGTTTGCCACCTTTTTTGTGGCAATTGTCTGGCTGACAACATTTATATATATATGTATATATAGCATAAAGTGTGGTGTTGCCTTATAAAAGTCGCGACTGCGATTCTGATTCAGATTCCGATTCAGTTGTGTGTGCGTGTGTTTCGAGTATCTGATGAGTTGAGTTTGTGTGCACATTGTTCAATATTAAACCTGTGTGTTGGGCTTGTGTTTGTGTGTTTGGGTTGAACGTGTGACAGCTCAATATATTCGCCATTTGTCGCCGCTACACGTGGCGGGACACACAGGAGGCAAGGAGTTGTCGCTCTCTGCTGTTTGCCGCATGTTGCAAAACTGTTGAACGCTGCCACAAAGCACCGAATGTACGTGTGTGTGTGTGTGTGGAACAACACAAGAAGCTTGGGGGCCATCTCGTCATTGGCAGCCGCATCGGCAACGGCAACGGCATTCACATTCACATTCACCATGTGGGCGCGTCCAATTCTTAACTCCTTACCATATTGTTGTTGTTGCTGTCGTCGTCGTTGTTATTGTAGTAGAAATGCAGGAAAATCAATTTCGTTCTCCATTTGCAGTTGGCAATTTGCATAATAAGGTCGTTTGGCGCAATTTGCATGTGAATGTGATAAATTCAACGGGGGGCGGCTTGGAGCACGCGGTGTATACGTTACACCCATACACCCATACAGCCCCAAATGTATGTGTGTTTGTTTTTCGTGCGCCTTTTCAACTTCGCATTCGCTTTTTCACCTTTGACACACACACACAAAGGCTGTGGTGGAGCGGGGTGGGAAGGCGCATTTTTGAGAAATGAAAAGTGTAGCTGTACGTATGTATGTATATATAGTATTAAATAAGTAGGTGTGTCCATGTCATGGCAACTACCGCACCACAAACAGCAACTGCCAATTGTTAGTGACTTCTCTTTCTCTCTCTCTCACTCTCTCTCGTTCTCTTTTTGTGGTCAACTTCAGCTGCAATTGCCGTGCAATCATAGAAAATGTGAAACTTCAAAACGCGCCAAAATGTCGTTAAAGCAAATATGAGAATTTTGTGATTTAAACGCTTTGGCGTTTGCCCATTTTTATGCCCCCAAGGCTGGTTGAATAAATGGGTCGGTTGTGTGAATATGTGGCTAGTCCTTGCTTACCAACAAAACTGACATTTGAATTGTAGACTGCAGTGACGTCGCGACGTCCACTCAACGACCATTTCGTCCCTAGGCCATTTTGTTTTTTTTTTTTTTTTGATTGTTTGGCCAACCGATTTGTAATATCAAGAGCTTTGGAGCAGGAGCACGCAAAACGGGATATGTTGGGTATGAGGACCCGCAGGCCAAACAGGAGTTGCATATGCAGTCGTCCGAGCATAATTCATGTGACAGCCGGTAGAGTAGTTTTTCTTTTTTGTTGGCTTTGGTCAGCCGACTGAACTTTCTATTTTACATGCAAAATATGGCATACGGATACGGCAGTTTTCCATTTTTTTTGATTTTGATTTTTTCGTCGAAAATATATGTTCATGCATATATGTACTATGCTGAGGTAGCTAAGCTCATAACTGAAAAAGAGTATTAACTGAATGCGTTCAGTCAGAAATCGATTGAATTTTCTATGCTGGACAAGCTCTGAATTAATTTAAAGAGCGCACTTCAAGTGAAATTTTCAAATGCGAAAAGAACCGAAAATCTGCTTGAATTCATAAATAATAAATTGCCTTAAATGCATTCGTTTCGTTTGGTTTCTCTCGTGTTAGTCAGCTTAATAATAAATCCCTATGATTATGGCATTTAAAATGTGCAAATAACCCCCCTGTCTTCCCCATCCCCCCCCACACCATTTTGTCCAAAAATTGTGCACCACATTCTGGGGCAGCTAATGCATGCAGCTAACATTGCTGCCACTAAAAGTTAACGTTTCCCACAAGATACCAAACAAAAAAAAAAAAACACACACACACACAAAACAGACCATAAACCCGAACTTAGTTTTACCTTGCCACTCGTGAGATGCGGGGGTAGAAACGAGTAAGACAAAAAGAGGAAAAAAAAATAACAGGGCGAAAGCGAGTTTATGGCCAGACACTGCAGTTTTTGGGGTAACAAAAAACAAAAAAACAATTGAGATCTCGGCAACTAAAACAAAATGGCTTGCACTAAAACAAAGAAGCAAAAAAAAAAAAAATGTCTTCATAGCCATTGTAATGCTAACGTTTCCGGTTTCTTTTGCGCTCTATCCACTAATTGCAGATATAACCAGCTCGTTGACAATGACCGAGGTGAAGATACCCAATCATATAATGCGGCTAAAGAGCGCCCTGCTCGGCTGTCGCTATGCCCTGGACGGTGAGTCGCTCTACTCGGTGAAATGGTACAAGGATGGCCATGAAATCTATCGCTATGTGCCGCGCGACAAGCCACCTGGACAGGCATTTCCATTGCCCGGCGTCAACATCGATGTAAGTACTATCGCCCTCTCTGTCTATCCCATTCACATGCATGTGGCAACAGATGCTGCTCGAAAAAGGGCAGTCAAAAAATTAATTTAAAAATTTTGTTACAATTTACTGGGGATTTAGTGTTATTGCTGTATGATAATGATTATTTTCAAAGAGCATGTAATTGCCACTATAACTACAACTCTATATTTAACATCTTGTTGCGATGATAATGTTGCTGCTGCTGCTGTTGTTGTTGTTGTTGTTGTGCTGATTACGTCGTCGCAAAATGAATTTGCTGCCACGTAGCTTTGCCATTTAACTTTAATATAATGTCGATGTAATTTTTTTGTTAGCGCCATAAAATTGTTTGCTTTCCTCTATGCATGTTTGGGTGTGTTGTGTGTTTGTGTGTGTGTGTGTGTGTGTGCCTGGTTAGCTAAGGTTACGTTGCGGTCTGGTTTGGTCTGGTCTGGTCTGGGGGCATAGCCAGACTTTAACATTGTACATTGTACACGTCACTCAATTTGAATTGCGATTGAAAAGGTTACACCGCCAAAATCACTTAAAGCTGCCAATCCTCAACTAGAGAGGGACCCTTTCCTTCGATTCCACTATATATATAACCAAACTCTAATAATAGTAATAATAATTTGGTAAAGCACTTAAGTGCGTCGTCTACTTTGTTGGGTGGCGTTTTGTTGACAGCCGCGTAAGCTACGTTTGCATTGGCAGCGGCAGCAGCAGCAGCAGCAGCAGCAGCAGCATAAAGAAAAATTATGGCAGAGACGAAAGGCAAATAAAGCAAAGCCAAAGCAATTGACGTACGCCTAACGCGGCGTATGAGCAATGTGAGAGCGCGACTTTTATAGCTTGTGCGTGCCACACCCTTGTCCTTGTCCTCCTTTTCCACGCCCTGCGCCCAGTGCGTAATGTGTAGGCGTCATTTTCTGCATTTAGACATGAAAGAGTTATGCTCTTAGCTGTGTTTGTGTGTGTGTGTGTTGACTGCTTTGCCACACAAAATTCTAACACATATTTATGGTGATTTGAACAAGGAAACGTTCAATCGTTGGAGTGACACATATATTTTCGGGGTTAATTGCTTTTGACTCATGAATATTATATTAGTATTATTGTTAATTTCATAGTTGAGCTTTGTACAAACTTTTGTATGATTGTTTCCAAAAAAAAGTACTTTATTTATATCATACTCAGCTCGTCCACGTAATCTTGCAACAGGTATTAACTATTGGTACATAAAACAGTTGAAGTTTACTAGCTGTGGATTTGTGACTATTGAGCGGTTCGCTAAGCTGACTGAACTCTTAACTGCTTGCTGAACGGGCTGAGAATCATAATAAATTGTGTGAATTGCATTTTGTTGCAGCCATCATAAACAAAATGGCGCTCGCACGTCGCAAGGCGATGGCAATAAATGTGGCCAAAGAGCGAACACCGTGCCCCAACCCCAGCTCCACGCCATCCAATAAAATGCAACTACAATTTTGAATTGTGCCGGGTTTGGTTCCGGGGCTTTGGACAAAACTCACTCATGCTCCATCGCCACCCCCACCCCCACTCTTCCTGACTGAATGTTTGTACAGCGTTGTGGCAAGGCTGACAACGTTGAGCGTACATAGAAATTGGCAACTCTTTGGAGCAACGAATCGGCTTAAGCACTAGAAAAAAAGGAAGAAAAAAAACAAACAAAAGCCAGTTCTCGCAGTCATTGTAACGGTAACGGGGTAATGGAACTAAGCTGAGAGAGAGAGAGAGAGAGAGAGATGGTGTGGAGAGATGTGTGGGGGCAGGCAACAAGCAACAAACCAAAAATAATGTTGAACGTGACTTTTGTGATTGTTTGTGCGCCGGGAAAGAAACAGCAAGAGATAGAGCAAGGGGGGGAAGAATGGAATTTTCATAAAAATTTGCTCGACAAGTTTTTCGGTTAGACCCCGTCAAGGAAAATGGAAAGAAATGAAAACTTTACCAAGTACTTTTGAGCTGCGTGTGCGTGTGTGTGTGTGTGTGTGTGTGTGTGTGTGTGTGTGTGTGATCATAAAACTGCAACTTAAAGAACTTGACTGCAATTGTTTCTGGCAAAGATGTTGAGCGACTTTTACAACAGCCACTTCAACATTCGCCATTCATCTCCCTTTCCATCCTACTTTTCACCTAACATTCTCATGCGTTCTGCACCGGTTACAGAGTTGCGTACTTGATACTTATGTGTGTGTGTGTGTTTGAGGAATGTTACGATTGTTTCTAGATATTTCATTGCATGTTTGGGCTTTGGCTCTTATGGCTTATGACTTGTGCTTTTACACAGGGGGGGGGGGGGGGCGGGCAGCTCTCGACGAAATTACATTTTGGCCACGCCCCAAACATTGTATGAAAAGCTGGTAAATCTTAAACTAATAATAAATACACTCTCAGCTCTGTATGTCTTGCTCTTCGTCTTCATCTTCATCTTCTTCTTCTCGTTTTTCTTTCGTTTGCCCCACAAATCATCATCAATCTTAATTTTTCACTCAAAATAGGAAAACAAACCACAAAAACGCAAGTTGGGCAAATTCGGCAAATTCTGAAATTGTGAAAATCTGTAAATCTGTAAATCTAATTGCCTTCTTTGTCTGTCCGGAGGGAGGGGGGGGGGGGAGGGGTTGGCAGGCAGCATGACTCAAGGGTCAGCAAAGTGGTCTGACCGACCAAATCTGTCGAGTCATCGAGCAGTAATTTATTTGAATTTCGACATGCAAAATATTTAACTTTACACATTTCTCTCTTTCCCCCTCTGTATCTATTAGCTGCGCAACTCCTCGGACACGCAAGTAATGCTGCGACGCGTAACGCTCCAAAGTTCTGGACTCTATCGTTGCGAGGTATCCGGCGAGGCGCCCGCCTTCAACACCGTCTCCGAGTCGGAGACAATGACTGTTGTGGGTAAGTAAGTCTCTGAGGGAATTCTCAAGAGTGCTCTCCAAGTGCTCCAAGTGCTCCTCTGTGTGCGTGATGTTAATGGAAGCTGCCGAACGGCAAAAAAGTGCATTGAGCGAAGGGAATATGTGTGTGTGTGTGTGTGTGTGTGTGTGTGTGTTGTGCGACATGGAGAGAAAAAACAACAAAAATTTAATTAAAATGCTAATAGTGCAGAGCAGTCAACAATGTTGTTGAATGACAGCTTCAAGTGTTTTTCAGTTCAGTTCAGGGCAAGGGGAATGTGCGACATAAATGTCGTATGGCGGTAACGAAAAAGGACAAAAACGATGACGACAAAAAAAAACAATGATGTCCATATCGCAAAAAAAAAATATATAGTTCATTGCCAAAGCGAGAGAGAGAGAGATGCTAACAGATTTTGCGTATATTAACTTTGACATGACAGTTGAATGAGTTGTGGAAGTGTTTAAGTGCTTTGCTTTTATTGAATCAAAACAGGTGACAGATTGAAAGAATGCGAGGGAGGGAGTAGATGGTCAAAGCAATATCTTAATTGTTTTTTACAAGAAACCGCACTTTCGCCACAGCCAAAGAGACCTTGCTAACTTTTCTTAACCGAGCATAATGCAATTTATTTCCAGCTTCTGCTATTCTCCTTTTGTAAAAGCAAAACAGCTGCCTTGGCCTCAGCCTCAGCCTCGGCATTTTCTCTTTTGTATTTTTTACGTTGTTTTTTGCTGGGTGGCAGCAGCCCTGGTTTCATTGAGAGTTTATTTTTTTTCTTTTTTTTTTGCTTAATACAACTGCATAATCTAAGCAAACAATTGAAATGGAATTTTTGCAGTCGCTGTCGCAGTCGCAGTCGCAATAACAAAAGGCAAGAGCACTCTCATGTGAATGCAACTCCCCTCCATAAACATACAAACGCATACATATATGTGTGTGTGTGGGTGTGTGTGTGCAATGGCAAGTGTGTGGGCGTGGTTGCTGCAAATGTCATTGCAATTTAAAGTAAAATTATGTTTTCATGTCGTGCGATTTAGTTGAGTTAAAAAAATGGGTTAAGACAAAGCGCCATCTACTGAAGGACAGGCTAAATAAAGCAAGAAGTCGGTAGAACAGAACAGAACAGAACAGAACAGAACAGAGAATGTTTGGGAAGAGAACGAACTGAACAGAGAAGCTGAGACTGGCAAAAAAGCGTTGCCTTTTGTCTTATGGCACTGGCTGGCTGGCTGGCACTTGAGAGCTTTTGAGCAACTTGGAAAACTTGGCATTAAATTTACATACAAACATATATGCAAAGTGGTTGGGTGTTGTTGGTGTAAGTTGGGGGGGGCTTCTACCACCACAACAGCTTAGAATTTTATTTGAATTTTTACCACGCAACCGCAGCGGCGCACGCAACTCAATCAGAAACCACACAGCAGCCAGCCAGCTAGCTAATCACAAATTTATAAACTCATAAAAAATCAAACAGTTATCAATATGTGTGCAACAGCCACAACTAAAACCACAACCGCAGCCGTAGCCGATGCCGAAGTCTTAAGTATCGAGTGCCTCGGGGAGGCAACATCATTATCATTATTATTATCATTGCAATCATAATCATCATCAACGCCCAGCAGTAAGCACATTTCATGCTGATTTGGCAGGCAGCCTTTGGCCATTCCTTATACTCGGCCCTCGTGAACAACCCTCAAGAACAACTACAACAATGCTTGAGACGCATCGGAATGTGTTGCGGAAATGGTTTTGCATATTAAACAATGTCCTCGGCTGCCAATTGGGCGACATTCGACTTGATGGAGCAAGCAACCAAAAAAAAAATGTCCCTACTGTACCCAAAGAGCCGAATCGAACCACAAAAGGGGCAAAGCTGGTAAACTCATCATCAACAACAGCGCCAGCAGCAGCAGCAGCAGCATCATCATTCTTCTCAGAGTCTTTAGAGATCTCCTGCTTCATATTTCTCATGGCTGCTGCGCTGTTGCAAGTGAGCCATAAAATATACTTTAACGTCACGATGGGTAAAGAACTTAAAAACACGCTCAAAAATGCAAAACTATGCCTTAACTAAAAATAAAATCTGATTTAACATGATCAGATATTTGTTTTTAATACCTTAAAGATATATTTATCTCTGGCATATCTCAATAGAATTTTGCTGCCAAGTAATTGGAGTTTTATAGCGGCAGCTTTTTGACATTTATTTGCCCCCAATGGTGGAATCAAGTACAGCAGGGATTCCCCTATAGTTTTTGTTCTCTTACCAATTGAAATTTACATTATGCTGGTCGTCCTGCTGTTCTCTACTTCAGTTCTTTGCCTCTCCTTTGGTCAAAATGTGTCGCGCTGCGTTTCTCTCTCTTTCGCCTTTTACTTTCTGCTGTGGCAACCATTACTCATACGCCGCATTGGACGACTGCTGTGCGGTGCTTCGGAAACGACTTAAAGGCCGGCAGCAACGGTAAAAATCGCTTCACTCATCGTTGTTGTTGTTGTTGTTGTTGCTGCTGCTGCCCAGAAATCAATATACTGCGCGCATTCCCTGGGTCCCTGAGCGGCCCTCGTACGTTTTTTTTTTTTATCTTTACTTTTACATATGGCTACGATTTTTAATGCACGATACGCTGCGTCGTTGAGGGCATGTTTGAGTTAAGAAAACATTACAATATAACCAGTTACAGTTACAGTTAAGGTTACAGTTACAGCTGTTATTCCGTTCTTGGGTCCTTGTGCCGCAGATTGTTGTTGGTTGCTGTTTGGTATCTGTATCTGTGGGCCCAGACATAAAAGTAAAGCGCGTTGTTTTATAATTAATGAGCACGCAAGGCGCGAGAAGCAGCATATGACTCGTTCTTTTGCTCGTTCTCTCTGTGTTTGTGAATTTATGGTTAAGTGCACTTTAAAGGACAAACATCTATACAGACATGCATACAAACAAACATACATAACTCACTTTGCTGCTTCCTGCTGAGTTACTTCCTTGGCTCTCACACGTTCCGCATGCACACATAATGTGATCGCTTATCGATTTTACAATATAAAAAGCAATTGCCCGCATATGGGTCGCAAACCAGACCCCCCCCCCCTCTCCCAGCCCAGGAACAGAAATAATAATAATAAAAAATATTATTAAATGTGATTTTTATGAGCCTTAAATGGCAACGCGGCAAACTACAAGACATTTATAGTCTGTTTCATCCCCAACCGCGCTAAAAGATGGCCGCGCTAATGAGCTGTAAATTTGAAAAGTGTCATCCCAAAGGTCAACTACCAGCACACGACCCAGTTGAACGTTATGATTTAAGGAACTAGCCAAAGGAATTCCATTTAGAGCCAAACAAAACATTTGAAATGGAATTTAACAACTGCAAATAAATATTAAATAAAAGTAGCTCATGCTTTCGAACTGACCTTAAGCCCAATTTATGGCCATCATTTAAATAACATTTTATTTCAATTGCATTTAAAATAACAAACAACAGGGCAACCATTTGGGGTCTAAGGGATTTTTCGCACACATATTTCATGGTTGCAAATGTTTATTAAACTTTTGAGCAAAACACTTAACAGCAATTCAAAATGTGGGCAACTCAAGCCTCAAAATATATGCATAATCCTCACACACGCACACACACAGTAACAAACATACATACATACGTTAGCTTTGCATATAGATCAAGTGGCTGCTGCTGGCGGCAGTCAAATTGAAGTCAGCCCCCGCTTTCCTGCAGCCCCTGACCCGAGCTTATCGCTTGGTCTACAGCATCTGCAAAGTGCGCTTACCTGCTACTATAGAAGAAATAAATAAAATAAGGGAAGAACAACATACCGCAGCATATTAAAAGCCACCCCCTGTGCCTGTGTTGGCTAGAAGGACGGAGCCCCTACCCATCCTTCCCTATACTAAACATTGCCACTTAAAATGCTCCCCAGCATTAGTTGTTGTTGTTGTTTTTGGTTGCCTGCAGTCATCTAGTGGCTACTGCTGTTGCCGCCTTAGACGCTTTTCACCTTTTCGCCAGGATTTTCGTACCGTTTCGAGCAAAAAATGCGATCCAAAAAAAAAAATGACAAAAAATATCAAGCCAAAGCGACCGAACGAAAACTGCTTAGTCATAGGAAAATGCTGAAAATACCATATACTTGAGCCTTGTTCCATGTTCGCCAGTTGGCCGACGACACAACCGACGACGCTCGACTTATTGCAGCTTGCCTGTCCAGGCCACTATGTGGTCCTATTGCCAGTGTTTCTTTGCCTCGCCGCAGGACCAAACATTGTTGTTGCCATTGCGTGCCAAGTTTTTTGCCAGAATAAATTGCCAAACACACCCGTTTGTAGTGTGTGTGTGTGTGTGTGTGTGTGTAATGTGTGGTGTGGTATGTGTGTGAGTGCTACGGGGCGCCTTTAGATTTATGCGACAAATAAAACTAAAGTGCGACAATATGGCGTTGGCTTAAAACATAGCCATATAATATGAAAACAATTATCAGAGCGCTGCTGCCGCCTAGAGGTGTGTGAAAAAAGGGTCTTTGATCTTAAATGCTGGGGATTCGTGTATGTGAAAAATAGCATGTGATAGACGACAATTTATGAACTTGGCTAAAAACATTTAAGCTTTAACTGGAGACTTTCTAAACTAACTTTGTTGTTATTCTTTTTGTCTTTTGCCCAATATTTTTATTTATTTACATAGCTAATTGCTTTTTGCAGTAATCGTTCGATGTGGTATAATTGCCTTAAATGGGTAAAAATTCTGTTTGAGATACTTTTTCTTCTAAATTGTTATTTCAATTGCAGTTAACAACTCTCTGGTCTCAACGGCTTACTACGTTGTGTTAGCCAGAGTTATAGGTTGGCAAAATATTCTTTCAGATTGTGTTTTTAGCCCTTTTGAATCAATTTTCTTTCAATTTAACTTGCACATTTTATACAAAAATGCAATTGAAGTCAAACAGAAATGCAATTTGCAAGCCATATGCAATTGCCATAATTTTAATACCCCTTCACCATTTACTTCATATATGCCTGTGATAATAATTTATAAGGATTCATATTAGCCAGACGCCAGGATTGCCGCCCGCCCACACAAGAAAGGCATCTACACTAAATTGAAATGCTGGCAAAAAGCAACAAAAAAAAAAAAAAAAAAAAATGAGCAACCAAACCAAGTAAAGTAAAGTAAACTTCAGAGTTTATAAATTACAAATAAGCAACGACGAGCCCGAGCCCGAGCCCGAGGCCTCGTTTTGACCTACAACTGGAACTAAGCAGACATACGAATACATATCCCTGACACAGAGCCGGGATTTTGGTACTGGCACTGGCACTGGACCTGCCACTTCTTTTACTTCTTGTTATGGTTTTGCTTTTGGTTCTGGTTCTGGTTTGTGGGCCTGTCATGTGGCCAGTTGCTGAGCACGAGTGAGAGAGAGAGAGAGAGAAGCCACAACAAAAACTCCGACAGCTTCTAAAGAAAATTAATTTTTTTTTGTATTTTTGAAACCATTAAAAATTAATTTTATTTTATGGTATGAAGCACACACACACACACACACACTCACACAAATATGAACAGAAAGGGGGCAGCAGCAAATGTTATGAAAATTGTGAGGCTGGCAAAAATGAAACAAGAAATTCAACGCCACTTTTTATTGTGTGTGTGTCTGTGTGTGTGTGAGTATGAGAAAGGATGGTATGGTATATGTATATATTTATAATGCATATACAAACACTCGACTGCGTCTCGGCTGTTTCACAGTGGGCGTTAACTGGACACCAGGGGGCGCCGCCGCCACACTTGACTTGATTCCTTTCTTTCATTCTTTCCATTTTGGCACATTCGTTTCTTTTCTTTATTTTATACTTGTTTTTGCTTCGCATATGCCCAAAAGCGCTAAGCAATGAGCCGGCGAACGAGCGTGTGGCCAAGTGGTTTGTGGGCGTTGGTCCTAGCCATAGCCATATCCAGATGCCCTGGCAACAACAACAACAACAACACCAACACCAAACACGCCCCTCACACTCACTCATACTAAATTCACACGCTAAAATAAACTTTGAATAAGCATACGTACATATAAAATGTGGCTCTGCGTCAGTAGGTCTGCCGTTTGCCGTGTTTTTGTATTTTACTGGCACAAATCTCAACATAAATCTTAAGTGTATGCCCCGTGCCAAACAAACCCGCACCCGCAAGATACAGCGCATCCATCCACATGGCTTTCATTATGGCCAACGGGATATGAGGCAAAACAAAGTAAAGCAAAACAACGAAACGATGCTGCATATACAGTAATAAAGCAAAGGCAACTCTGAACAATAACTGAACAGCATCTGGTACTAGATCTGGCATCCCTGGGCGCACCTAGTGCAAGAAAACAACAACAACAGCAACGGAATATTCAATTTGCTTGGCTCATTAAAATTAAATAACTGCGCTTTAAGCACACAAACACACACACTCTCCTCTCTCTCTCTCTCTCTCTTTCACAAACACAAACGAACGGCAATAAAGGCGCTTGAAGTGTAGTCCATTTAAAATGAGGTTGAACGCACACATACATAGGTATGTACGTGCGTTCCTTTTCATTTTTGCCGCCACAATGGGGTAAATAATGTGAGAATATATATATAATAAACTAATTATAGAGCTTGTCTTTTATGCTTTGAATGAGCCATGGCTTACCTAACATTATTATTAAATTAAATTATAAGTACAAAGTAGGTCAGGACAGTTCCTATGCCCCAGAATCGAAGCGCCGGAAGCTTTTCTCTACTTCTGGCACATTAACTATTGTCTGGTGACTCTGTTTGTACTAGTATGTTGGCAACAGAAACTGAAAAAACTTAACTTGCACAAGCATAAAGTTAGAATCATGTCTATTTCTCATATATTTTTGTTGTTACAGTGACACCGAATCATGGCCCAAAGATATCCGGTGGACAGCCACGCTATCAGATCGGCGATACTGTGCGAGTTAACTGCACCTCGGCACCATCGAAGCCCGTCTGCCATCTGAGCTGGCTGATCAATGGGGAACCGGCACAGAAGCAGCACCTCAAGCAGTTCGACAAGATTGTTGTCAACAGGGATGGACTCGAGATGGCTCGCCTTGGATTGGAGTTTCGAGTGCGTGGCTTTCACTTCCGGCATGGCGATATGAAGCTCAAAGTAAGTGCAATCTGCAAACACCTGCCACAAACTTATATAAATAACTATCATTGATTGGTGTTTCTTTTTGTCCAGTGTGTGGCCAAGATCAGCTCACTCTACTGGCAGAGCAATGAGGAGAGCGTGGAAAGCGATCGCCAGCAGCGTGCACCTGCCTTGGAATCACGTGAAACTGTGGCCGCCAAATCGAGTACAATTGGTAAAACTCTAGGAAGTTTGCGATTGTCAACATATTACTATTTTGTAACTTATAAATATTTTTTGGATTCTTGCAGATGCTGCTGCTTCGAGACAACCTTCACTTCTTATCTCGTTGCTGCCAGCGTTGCTGCTGCTCTGTGGCGCTGCCGGATCGTCGAGTTGGCCTCCCGGAACAACTGCCAGTTAACTGACTCATCTTATAGCTTGAAGCACAGAACCCATTTCGTTAAATAGAAGCTATTTCTGAGACGAAAAAAACAAAAATACAGTGTAAAAGCAAAACATATCCTATGCCAAATTTCATAGAAAAATCTCGATACACTTATACTAACGAGAACATTGCGCTAAAAAAAACAAAACAAAAACAAGATATAAAAATAGTTAAAATGTTTAATTCAATTGATGTGTAAACCTAACTAAGTCAGACAAAATCTTAAAAAAAAGACATTTAAACAAGCAGTAAAGAAAAAAATACTAGAAATACTTCTTGTGTAACTAATTAAATACTATTGACATGGGAAAAAAACTTCTCAATGTAAGCATTTAAGTACAACTTAAGAATTTGTAAATATTAAGTGTTAAACATAAGAGCGCAAGAAAAACACAAAAAAAAAAACTCAATTTATCAAAATATTGTAATGAAAATATAATTTTCATTTAGTGTAAAGATAAGTCGATTTTTGAATTGCTTTTTTTTTTTTGTTTGAAAACGATTTCTTGTTAACTAAATTCAATTGTTCATACTCGTGAACATTAAAAAAAAATCTCATAGTATTTAACTGCATTTCGCGCATATCAAATTTTCACATTTCAATTGTATAAAATGCACCTCTAATCTAAAACATAGTCAAAAAATCCTTGGGTATCTTTAAACCTAATACTAGTCTAAGAACGCACTCAAATGCATAGTCACATAAGTTGTAAGAACCGAGAAGCGAGTTAGGCTCATTTAGAAAGATCTATTACAAATATGATAGCAAAAATCAATGCTATATTAAATGAAATACGATTATGCATACATACTAGCTGTATATAGCAAAATTAATGCCATCTTTATGAAAGAAAATCCTCATGCCAAGCTGTAGAAGAAAACTTCCCAAATGAAGTGTTGTACATCCTTTGCAGAATTGCTTTTTATTCATGACTACAAGAACTTCTTTTGCATGCATAGAAGTCATATCAAAGTCGAATAAAGTTCTATTAATAAAACTGTTGAGGAACTTTAGTCAAGTCCCAAAACTTCTGTTATAGGGCTCACAATGTGCTTAGAAACTTTGATAAATGTGACACATTCGACTTGTTGTGTCTTGGGCACATAAATTATTTATGTTTGATATTACGTTATATGTTATATGTATCATGCAAAGATAAAAATCATTTGGCTATGCTAATTTTATAATCCTGAGTCACACACAGGCAAAACACTTGGTATCACACCCAGTTTTTAAGTTGCCTACAATACAATTTGTAGCAAAATGAGGATTTAAGCCCAAATATGGAAATTGACATATGCGGCAGCCCGAGAGGTGTGCAACAGACCAAGTCAAGACAAACTAAACAATGAAATGGAAACAAGTCCAAACGGGTGCGAGCCATATGACTCACTCACATGGCTTTAATGTTTTAGCATGCTCCTCAAACTAACTCTTGGGCCTCTTTCACTTTCCCAGTCTGAGCATCGAACTAACGCAGTCTGACAGTTGCACGTGAGCGGCCGACTGCAGCCTATTTACAGTTGTTGGCTCTGGGGCACAAGCAACTAATTTGCATACAAAGAAGCAGAAGTCGATTGAGGCCAAGTGGAAAACAGCTGCGGGCAACGCGAATGCCTTTTCTATTTGCCATTGGCCAAGTTTATCATATTTTTGCAATAGCCGTCCAAACAGCCCGGACGGGCGGGCCCCTGCAGCTTGGCATTTTGATTGATATAGTAAATGATAAGTAATTGTTAATGATTAAAACTAGCCAAATAACAATTTCTTGTAAATACACAAAACGTGAAAGAAAAAAGGTTCGATTAGACTCTGTAAGTACTTTAAGAACTACTCAGAATGCTGGGCGAGCAGTTTTTCAAAATATTCTCCATTAAATGTAAGCTAAACTTGTGCGTGTTGTAAATTAATAAAAATAATAAAAATAAAAAACAAAATTGCAAAGAATTAAGATCAAGATATGAAAAGAAAAACAAAAACATAAATCGTAAAAAACAAACTGAACAAATACACTTCCTTAATGTATTTCATTTTTGAGCTCATCTGTTTTGTTATATCTAATATATTCTGTTTGATTAATTTTGTCTAAGCGACAAGGAGTGTGTGTTCAAAATAGTATGTAATGTGAAAAATAAATAAAACAGAACGAGCAAAACTATTCATTACATAAAATCAAAGTATTTTCTTGACAACGCATTTCCGGTTATCTTCAAACCATTTGTCATTGCAAGGACGGAATCAGGAAATATTGTCGTCTGGCCACTTACACTTACTGTTCTTAAAATAAATAAAGTTGTAAAATGTTCGCCTGTCTGTGAGATCTTAGTGTGGCAAAGATCAATACAAACGTATAAATAATAAATAAGCACAATGTCAAAGGTAACAGAATTTAAATTTAAAAAAATGTAAAGGCGCTCTCATACCCTGTTCTCGGCCCATCCAAGTGCGTTCGACCCAAACAATTGGAAACGTTGCAGTTGTTTTGTGGTCGTTAACCGTCTTTGCGCGTGGTAAAATTGATTAAGCGAACAGAATCAGCAGCTGAATGCTGCAGACCTTATGGTTTTGTTGAATTGGCACTCAGTAACAAGCCGTTTGTTGTTGTGAGAGAGGGGAAAATAGAATATATATTTGTCCTAATCTAACCTTACCGTCCCTTAACCAAATTTGTCGATGACAACTTAACTAGTGCTACTGCTCATACTCAGTCACCTTTTTACCGTTGCTGTTCAACAAAAGAGAGAAAGAGGGGACTTGAAAATATAGATCTGGATCTGCTCTTCTCAATCCTTCCAATTACTCGTAGAGAGTCCAGTGAGATTCATAGAAAATGAAGAGCGCAAAAGCTTATTTGCCTATGCAATTGACAGCCCGGCAATAACAACTCGCATTTAGTTGTAGACATTATACCGCCGGCAATGTACACTTATGCTGCTCTAATAACAATTAAACATAGGTGAAAACAAGAAATACTAATGAACAAAGTTTTTTTAACTCATGAAATAATTATTTAATATCATCAAAAATCAGCTGCTGATTCTATTCTAGCCTGTTTTTTTAGTTCGAAAGTCGACAGGTTGAAGAAGTTGATCACGAGATAATAAAATAGCAACGCATGCCTAAGTTTTTTAATCTATCTAATATGTTATAAAACCTAATGCTTTAAAATATATTAACTAAATTAGTGTGTTTTTAATATGGTGAACGCTGTTTCATGCTTTATGTCGTTTTAGCAGCTTGTTAAAATCGTTAAAAACCACAACAAATTCTAGCTCGAACACCACCAAAACAAAAGTCAGCAGTAGTTGTTTTTGTTGAGGCTTAATAACCAAAATCAAAGAAGGCCGCGAGAAAAGATGGCAGCGCTGCTGCGCTCAAGAGCATGCTGAGCGTTGAGCTTTATTTAAGCACGATTGTTTCTTATCCTCTTCTGTTTGCATGTTTGTATTTTTGCATCTTTGTATGTGTGTTTGTTTGTGTGGCTTGTAAGAGTGAGTGAGCGAGGTTAAATTGGTAAAAACTTGGAGAGATTCCAGCAAAAGTACTAGGCGAACAGAATAAAAAGCTGAGTGCTGCAGCAATTTTAGTTTCCTTAAGTTGGTGCTTAAAGCTAAATCATCTGTTAATGTGAGAGAAGGGGACCAATATATAGCACCTAGATAAACTAGTGGTACTGCACTTTTCACCGTTGCTTTACATCGTTTGAGAGCGGGTCTTGAAAATATGGATCTGGATCTGCTCTTCTCAATCCTTCCAATTACTCGTATAGTTTCCAGTGAGATTCATAGAAAATGAAGAGCGCAAAAGCTTATTTGCCTATGCAATTGACAGCCCGGCAATAACAACTCGCATTTAGTTGTAGACATTATACCGCCGGCAATATACACTTAAGGCCTGTTGTCACATACACCGTAAACCGAAACCGAAACCGAATTCAGTACATTTGCGACTGCGATAGAAACTGCAACCGAAACATCGGTATCTTTCAGTTGCTAGCAATAGTAATCGAATTCAGTACATTAGCAACTGAAACCAAAACAAGTACTTTTGACTTTATTCGGTTGCTGTTAACCGACGATCACCTGTTTTCTACAAACGCAGATAACTTAACGCTGGTCAATTCTTTGTGCAATCGATATTTTTGTTTCGGTTTCGGTTTACAGTGTATGTGACAACAGGCCTTTATACTGCTCTAATAAAAACTAAACATAGGTGAACACGAGAAAAATTAATTATCAAAACTTTTTTAACTCATTAAATTATTATTTAATATCATTAAAAACAGCTGCTGATACTATTCTGGCCTGGTTCTTAAGGTTCTTCAGGTTGAATACGTTGATCACGAGAAAATAAAATAACAACGGATGCCTAAGTTTTTTAATATATCTAATTTATTATAAAACGTTATGCTATAAAACGTATCAACTTAAAACGTGTGTGTACGCTGTTTCTTGCTACATATATTAATTGAGATTAACTGACTGCATCAAAAGCGTAATGCAGTTTATTGGGATGTCGTTTTAGCAGCTTGTTGAAATCGTTAAAAACCACTACAAATTCAAGCTCGAATACCACGAAAACATAAGTCAGAAGTAGTTGATATTAATGAGGCAGAACAACCAAAATTAAAGAAGGGCGCGAGAAAAGATGGCAGCGCTGCTGCGCTCACGAGCATGCTGAGCGTTGAGCTTTATTTAAGCACGATTGTTTCTTATCCTCTTCTGTTTGCATGTTTGTATTTTTGCATCTTTGTATGTGTGTTTGTTTGTGTGGCTTGTAAGAGTGAGTGAGCGAGGTTAAATTGGTAAAATTTTGGAGAGATTCCAGCTAAAGTACTAGGCGAACAGAATAAAAAGCTGAGTGCTGCAGCAATTTTAGTTTCCTTAAGTTGATGCTTAAATCTAAATCATCTGTTAATGTGAGAGAAGGGGACCAATATATAGCACCTAGATAAACTAGTGGTACTGCACTTTTCACCGTTGCTTTACATCGTTTGAGAGCGGGTCTTGAAGTTATGGATCTGGATCTGCTCTTCTCAATCCTTCCAATTACTCGTAGAGTTTCCAGTGAGATTCATAGAAAATGAAGAGCGCAAAAGCTTATTTGCCTATGCAATTGACAGCCCGGCAATAACAACTCGCATTTAGTTGTAGACATTATACCGCCGGCAATGCACTTATGCTGCTCTAATAACAACTAAACATAGGTGAACACGAGAAAAATTAATTAACAAATCTTTTTTAGCTCATTAAATTATTATTAAATATCATCAAAAACCAGCTGCTGATACTATTCTGGCCTGGTTAAGGTTCTTCAGGTTGAAGACGTTGATCACGAGAAAATAAAATAACAACGGACGCCTAAGTTTTTTAATATATCTAATTTATTGTAAAACATATCAATTTAAAACGTGTGTCTACGCTGTTTCATGCTACATATATTAATTTAGATTAACTGACTGCATCAAAAGCTTAATGCAGTTTATTGGGATGTCGTTTTACCAGCTTATGAAAATCGTTAAAAACTACTACAAATTCTAGCTCGAATACCACATAAACATAAGTCAGCAGTAGTTGTTTTTGTTGAGGCAAAACAACCAAAATTAAAGAAGGGCGCGAGAAAAGATGGCAGCGCTGCTGCGCTCAAGAGCATGCTGAGCGTTGAGCTTTATTTAAGCACGATTGTTTCTTATCCTCTTCTGTTTGCATGTTTGTATTTTTGCATCTTTGTATGTGTGTTTGTTTGTGTGGCTTGTAAGAGTGAGTGAGCGAGGTTAAATTGGTAAAAACTTGGAGAGATTCCAGCAAAAGTACTAGGCGAACAGAATAAAAAGCTGAGTGCTGCAGCAATTTTAGTTTCCTTAAGTTGGTGCTTAAAGCTAAATCATCTGTTAATGTGAGAGAGGGGGATCAATATATAGCACCTAGATAAACTAGTGGTACTGCACTTTTCACCGTTGCTTTACATCGTTTGAGAGCGGGTCTTGAAAATATGGATCTGGATCTGCTCTTCTCAATCCTTCCAATTACTCGTAGAGTTTCCAGTGAGATTCATAGAAAATGAAGAGCGCAAAAGCTTATTTGCCTATGCAATTGACAGCCCGGCAATAACAACTCGCATTTAGTTGTAGACATTATACCGCCGGCAATGTACACTTATGCTTAACAAGGACACGATTTCAGAATATTGTACTTCAAGAGTGGCACTTAAAGCGATTGACGCAATACTTCAGATCACGTAGCTGCACAGTCAAGAAAACATTTTCATTTCTTTTTCTATTGCCAAAGCTAAAATGCCTCCTAATGTTTTTATATTTATGATGTGCGAAGCGGAAGCAGTGCAGAAAACAATCAACCTTAGACACAGTAAGCCTTATAAAAATGTTGTTCAGATTCAATATAATTTATAGCGCAAGCAAAGCCAAATTATAGGCCAGCAATTGCAGTCTAGTTGCTGACAAAAATTGGTCGACATCATTTTATGGGCATGTTTATTTTGCCACGCACTTTTATTGCAACACAAAAATTATGATTGTATCCATGGGTATTCCGTGCATTGTTTTCTTTCGTTTTGCCATCCTGTTTATTACTTATTTGTTTGTCATTGCAAGGAGAGAATCAGGAAAAAATGTCGTCGGGCCCAACTTTCGTAGAGCGGCAACAAACACTGTTCTTTCAATATATAAAGTTGTTATATGTTCACCTGTCTGTCAGATCTTAATATGGCAAAGCTCAAGCGTATAAAAATTTATGAATCACAATGTAATAGGTAACAAAATTTTAATTTCAATGTAAAAGGTTGGACTGTGTTTTCGGCCCATCCAAGTGCGTTCGACACAAACAATTGGAAACGTTGCAGTTGTTTTGTGGTCGTTAACCGTCTTTGTGCGTGGTAAAATTGATTAAGCGAACAGAATCAGCAGCTGAATGCTGCAGACCTAATGGGTTTGTTGAATTGGCACTCAGTAACAAGTCGTTTGTTGTTGTGAGAGAGGGGAAAATAGAACATATATTTGTCCTAATCTAACCTTACCGTCCCTTAACCAAATTTGTCGATGACAACTTAACTAGTGCTACTGCTCATACTCAGTCACCTTTACCGTTGCTATTCAACAAAAGAGAGAGAGAGAGAGGGGCTTGAAGATATGGTTATGGATCTGCTCTTCTCAATCCTTCCAATTACTCGTAGAGTTTCCAGTGAGATTCATAGAAAATGAAGAGCGCAAAAGCTTATTTGCCTATGCAAATGACAGCCCGACAATAACAACTCGCATTTAGTTGTAGACATTATACCGCCGGCAATGTACACTTATGCTGCTCTAATAACAATTAACCATAGGTGAAAACGGAAATATTAATGAACAAAGTTTTTTTAACTCATTAAATTATTATTAAATATCATCAAAAATCAGCTGCTGATTCTATTCTGGCCTGGTTGTTTAGTTGGACTGCCGACAGGTTGAAGAAGTTGATCACGAGATAATAAATATATATAATTTTTTGTAAAACGCTATGCTATAATATACATTAAGTTGATAAGTGTGTTTTTGAAATGGTCAACGCAGTTTCATGCTACATATATTAATTAAGATTTATTGACGAACAGAATCAGCAGTTGAGTGCTGCAGCCCTTTTTGTTTTTGACATTAAAAATGCATTTTGCATGAATACATACATACATATATACAGGGCTGTCATTTGCATAGGCATATTAGCTCTTGTGCTCTTAGTTTTCTATGAATCAAGCATTAATACTCGCTCTTATACTGGACAATATGCGAGTTATTGGAAGGATCGAGAAGAGCAGTTAACAAGCAACGGTAAAAAGGTGAACGAGAGTGAGTAGTAGCACTAGTTTATCTAGGTGCTATATATTGGTCCCCCTCTCTCACATTAACAGATGATTTAGCTTTAAGCACTAACTTAAGGAAACTAAAATTGCTACAGCACTCAGCTGTTGATTCTGTTCGCCTAGTAATTTTGCTGGAATCTCTCCAAGTTTTTACCAATTTAACCTCGCTCACTCACTCTTACAAGCCACACAAACAAACACACATACAAAGATGCAAAAGTACAAACATGCAAACAGAAGAGGTGAGCGCAGCAGCGCTGCCATCTTTTCTCGCGCCCTTCTTTAATTTTGGTTGTTTTGCCTCAACAATATCAACTACTGCTGACTTATGTTTATGTGGTATTCGAGCTAGAATTTGTAATAGTTTTTAACGATTTTCACAAGCTGGTAAAACGACATCCCAATAAACTGCATTAAGCTTTTGATGCAGTCAGTTAATCTAAATTAATATATTTAGCATGAAACAGCGTAGACACACGTTTTAAATTGATATGTTTTACAATAAATTAGATATATTAAAAAACTTAGGCGTCCGTTGTTATTTTATTTTCTCGTGATCAACGTCTTCAACCTGAAGAACCTTAACCAGGCCAGAATAGTATCAGCAGCTGGTTTTTGATGATATTTAATAATAATTTAATGAGCTAAAAAAGTTTTGTTAGTTAATTTTTCTCGTGTTCACCTTTGTTTAATTGTTATTAGAGCAGCATAAGTGTACATTGCCGGCGGTATAATGTCTACAACTAAATGCGAGTTGTTATTGCCGGGCTGTCAATTGCATAGGCAAATAAGCTTTTGCGCTCTTCATTTTCTATGAATCTCACTGGAAACTCTACGAGTAATTGGAAGGATTGAGAAGAGCAGATCCAGATCCATATTTTCAAGACCCGCTCTCAAACGATGTAAAGCAACGGTGAAAAGTGCAGTACCACTAGTTTATCTAGGTGCTATATATTGATCCCCTTCTCTCACATTAACAGATGATTTAGATTTAAGCATCAACTTAAGGAAACTAAAATTGCTGCAGCACTCAGCTTTTTATTCTGTTCGCCTAGTACTTTTGCTGGAATCTCTCCAAGTTTTTACCAATTTAACCTCGCTCACTCACTCTTACAAGCCACACAAACAAACACACATACAAAGATGCAAAAATACAAACATGCAAACAGAAGAGGATAAGAAACAATCGTGCTTAAATAAAGCTCAACGCTCAGCATGCTCTTGAGCGCAGCAGCGCTGCCATCTTTTCTCGCGCCCTTCTTTAATTTTGGTTGTTTTGCCTCAACAAAAACAACTACTGCTGACTTATGTTTATGTGGTATTCGAGCTAGAATTTGTAGTAGTTTTTAACGATTTTCATAAGCTGGTAAAACGACATCCCAATAAACTGCATTAAGCTTTTGATGCAGTCAGTTAATCTAAATTAATATATGTAGCATGAAACAGCGTAGACACACGTTTTAAATTGATATGTTTTACAATAAATTAGATATATTAAAAAACTTAGGCGTCCGTTGTTATTTTATTTTCTCGTGATCAACGTCTTCAACCTGAAGAACCTTAACCAGGCCAGAATAGTATCAGCAGCTGGTTTTTGATGATATTTAATAATAATTTAATGAGCTAAAAAAGATTTGTTAATTAATTTTTCTCGTGTTCACCTATGTTTAGTTGTTATTAGAGCAGCATAAGTGCATTGCCGGCGGTATAATGTCTACAACTAAATGCGAGTTGTTATTGCCGGGCTGTCAATTGCATAGGCAAATAAGCTTTTGCGCTCTTCATTTTCTATGAATCTCACTGGAAACTCTACGAGTAATTGGAAGGATTGAGAAGAGCAGATCCAGATCCATAACTTCAAGACCCGCTCTCAAACGATGTAAAGCAACGGTGAAAAGTGCAGTACCACTAGTTTATCTAGGTGCTATATATTGGTCCCCTTCTCTCACATTAACAGATGATTTAGATTTAAGCATCAACTTAAGGAAACTAAAATTGCTGCAGCACTCAGCTTTTTATTCTGTTCGCCTAGTACTTTTGCTGGAATCTCTCCAAGTTTTTACCAATTTAACCTCGCTCACTCACTCTTACAAGCCACACAAACAAACACACATACAAAGATGCAAAAATACAAACATGCAAACAGAAGAGGATAAGAAACAATCGTGCTTAAATAAAGCTCAACGCTCAGCATGCTCGTGAGCGCAGCAGCGCTGCCATCTTTTCTCGCGACCTTCTTTGATTTTGGTTATTGTGCCTCAACAAAAACAACTACTGCTGACTTATGTTTTCGTGGTATTCGAGATAGAATTTATTGTGGTTTTTAACGATTTTAACAAGCAGCTAAAACGACATTCCAATAAAACTGCATCAAGCTTTTGATGCAACGTCAGTTAATCTAAATTACTATATGAAGCATGAAACTGCGTTCACCATACAAAAAACACACTTATTTAATTGATATGTTTTATAGCATAACGTTTTATAATCAATTAGATATATTAAAAAACGTAGGCATCCGTTGTTATTTTATTTTCTCGTGATCAACTTCTTCAACCTTAAGAACGTAAAGAACCTTCAGAACAAGGCCAGAATAGTATCAGCAGCTGGTTTTTGATGATATTAAATAATAATTTAATGAGTTAAAAATAATTGGTTAATTAATATATCTTGTTTTCACCTTTTTAGCATAAGTGTACATTGCCGGCGGTATAATGTCTGCAACTAAATGCGAGTTGTTATTGCCGGCCTGTCAATTGCATAGACAAATAAGCTTTTGCGCTCTTCATTTTATGAATCTCACTGGAAACTCTACGAGTAATTGGAAGGATTGAGAAGAGCAGATCCAGATCCATTACTTCAAGACCCGCTCTCAAACGATGTAAAGCAACGGTGAAAAGTGCAGTACCACTAGTTTATCTAGGCGCTATATATTGGTCCCCTTCTCTCACATTAACCGATGATTTAGCTTTAAGCACCAACTTAAGGAAACTAAAATTGCTGCAGCACTCAGCTGTTGATTCTGTTCGCCTAGTACTTTAGCTGGAATTTTGAACATGTTTGAATAGATTTAGCTCGCTCAACATACAACATTTTGCACCACAAGGAACACTGTCGACGAAACAAACAAAGGCATTAAAATTACGTGACGGTGACGAGTACTATTTTAATGACAATGGCGATGGCGATGGCGATGAAACTGTAAATGGCCAAAAGACCTACAACCAGGCATACCCAGTAAGAGCAGGACGAAGAACTGTATATGAGGCATATCTTTTGCCAACAGGGTGTGGCACAAACTTATTTTATTGCAAATCATTTCAAATGCTGCAAATGATAACAATAAGAACAACGGTACAATGGCAAAGAATTACCAAAGCAAAGCCAAACGAGCTGCAAGTAAACATGACATTCTGTTGACTGTATGACATTTAAGTGTTGCATGAAGTCGGGGTGTCTGCAAGGGGGCATCGCTGAATGTTGCCTGTTTGTGAAAAAAATAATATTGTTTAATCATAGTATGAACAAAAGCAGAAATTCAGTTTGTCTTAAGCTGCTTTTAACTGAACGTGATAATAAATTGAAATGCAGAAATAACAGAACGAGTCGACTGCTAGATACTGTTAAGTTCATCTGTCAAGTTTGTCTTACAGTTAAATCCTTATTGCCAATTTATGTAACGCCTTATGCACAGTTTAACTTATCATTAGGGCCAATCAAAACTTTACCTGTGCCGCAATTTATGCCGCTTTATCTGTGCGAAATCAAACATTCAACTTTTAAGCTGCACACAATTGGCTTAATATGCAAGGATCTAGGCACCCACCCGGCACACATACACATACACGCCCCAATTTTGCCAACGCATATTTGTTTTTTACTTAAACTCAAAGCTTTACTGTTACGGAAATTACGCAGAAATAAAGAATGTTTATAGCGCCTGTCTAATAGTAGCGGCTTAAGCTAAACTTAAGCTCTATTTGAGACATGGTTTCCCGCTTCGAATTCATCCACTCATACACACACATACACACACACATCCAATTGCCAGCCATTGTTGTTGTTTTTGCTGTTGTAATTAAATGACAAATCTGATTTATGTGCCATTTGATAGCCGCAGCAAACAGCAAACGGCAAACAATATTTGACCAACGTCTTGGTAAATATTTCGAAGCTTTTCCGTATCATTGAGCTGTGGGGTGGGGGCAGCAGGTGGCAGGTGTTTGTTCTGTCTGCTCATTTGTGGCAATTTGTTAAGCGCAGATTTTGTTGGCTAATAAATGTGCTGGCAGCCAGCAGCCAGGCAGCCAGGCAGCAGTTGATGCTTATAATTTGTTTGGCTTTTGTCATCTATTTATCAAATGCGCTTACTTCTGGCAGCTTATTAGTGGCAGGATTACTGGCAAAGTAAGTCTTAGGTATGGTAGTATAAAGTAGTTGGGATATGGCAGCTATATCATACGTCTCCTGAAACATAAGAGAAGACAAGTTTAAATATACATTTTTTTCAACTCCGTTTGATTAAATCTCTATTAGCTTATAGTAAAAATGTTTCACTTTAAAGACATTTTCTGTTGTTGTTGCTAGACGTGGCTCCATCTATCACCTCAGCCGCCAATGTCCTGTCGTTTGCAGTGCCCATGACGGAAAGTCTGCTCTCTCTCTTTTTTACTGCTAAACGGTTTGGGCTGTCCTTTTTTTATTACAACTGGACAGTCGTTGTTGGCTGCTGTCACGTACGCATCGCACATTTTCACGTATTTGAAATACTATTTTCGAAAAATTACCCAATCTTGTGTTGGATCCCTTAAAAAAATATGTTGCTGCCGCTGCTTGGTCAAAATGATGCAACTCAAAAGGAAACATTATTGCAAATTGCATCTAGTTGATTAGAGATAAGAGATTCTTCGTAGATTTTGAAACAAATATTTTTTTTTTCATTTATTAATAATTCTTTTTCAAGATTTTCGTTTTTTGCTCATATTGTTTGTTAGATTCGCTTGTGACATATGCTCGTATCGTACATTGAATTACGCTTAAAGATATTTACAGAGTTTCATTTCGTTTTCGTTTTTAAATTCAAGTTAAATTACTTTATGGCATTTTTGGTTTTTCATTAGTATGCAGCTCTTTAATGTTTTGACATCGTTTTTAATACGAATACATATCGTAATATTTTTTCTTTTTAATATCTTAAAATTGATTTTTAAATACACAAATCATTTACACTTACAGTTAGCACACAGTTTCAGATATATTCATATATATATTTTTTTTTTGTAATTTTTTGATAATTTTTTTGTTCTTTAATATTTGATTTTTAATGTAGTTTATTATAGCGTGTTGACATTAAGTAAGTGAGACTTAAAAACAGTTTACAGTTTAACAACAATGCACATTGATTTTTATTAAAGTGTTAATATATATGTATTACTTAATTCGGCTTCTCCTTTTATTACCCATGCGCTCGAATAAACATATACATTTACATACAAATCGACACACACACACACATACACACATTCATTTTCACATGCGCTGTGCCACTTAATTAGCATTTAAATGTGCAGATATTGATATTTAATGTATTTATAAATTTATTTGCTTATTATTTAAAATTGGCGCATTCATTTAATGTTTTGCTGTTTGTTTTGTTTTGTTTTTGTTGTTGACATCTTAACACTAATTTAGTTAGCATTTAAGTATTTACACATTAAATTTATATATGTATTTGTATTTATGACAATTGTTATTCAAATTAAAGCAATTTAAACGGCAATCGAAAATCAATATTTATGTGTATTATTATTAAACTGTATTAATAATTAAAATAGACAAAGCATTGCTCTCGGGCTATTTACATAGAATTTTAATTAAATTTCTTCTTTTTTTTTTCAATGAATTCCAACGTCTTCATTAAGGCTTAATCACAATCATTTCTCTATTGTTTTTGGGTTTTTTGGTTTTAGTTGTTTTTAGTTGACTTTGCTATTGTTTGCTAAATTTGGCTAACTAAAAGTTGTTAACATTTATAACAATTTGTCAATTGTTTCATTTGACAGCAAAATAACACATGGAATGTTATTAGTAGTGATGTGTTTCAGTTTTTTGTTTTGTTTCTATGTCTAAATAGTTCATACTCGTAAATAAAGGTACAATTCTGGACACACATACGTGACACATACGGACAGAGAACAGATTGAACATGATACACACTTAGTTTTTTTTTTTTAAGAATAGTTTTCGCTTGTTTATGCTTTGTATAAGTATTTTTAATTTATCCATACAAACATATTATGTTTGGGCATGCCAGTTAATGGAGTAAAGATACATGCGTACATACAATAAAAAATTTGGCAATTTATAAATTTACGATATGTTTCTGTTAGTTTTAAGACCTTTCAACAGTCACCAGCTTTAAAATGCTACGTTTGATTAGATTTTTGTTTACATATTAAAATTTCAAATCGAGTGCCCTTTGCGAGAAAGATTTTTCGTTGAATTTTAAAATTCATTGAGTGCATTAATTGCAAACAAATTACATTTAAAAACATTTTTCAAAATTATCAATAGCCTTAATAATTATTCTTTTGACTATTTATTGTAGAATAATTAACTTGTTTTTTTTTTTGTTTTTTTAGATCCACTTACAGTAACATTTATGCATTATGTTAAAAATTACATTGAAAGTTACTGTGCTTATTTCATTATTATTATGCTTACAACTATTTTTTTCGTTTTGTATATTGTATGTATATAGATATATATATATAATTTTTGTATTTTTCTGTTTGTTCAAACTCGTTATTTCCAATGCACAACAATTGATTTTTTGTTGGATTTTTTGAGCTGTTTATTTTGTATTTGTTTGTGTTTAATTTTGTTTTTATTTTTTGTTTTTTTCTCTGGTTAATGCAGCGCTGATTTATCTCATTGTGAAGAGATACTTAAAAATTAATAACATACAATACACACATTATTAATATTTTATATTATTATTATTAACTATATGCAGTTGGCTTTTATTAATAGGTTTTTCACTACGCTTTCAACAATTTTGTTATTTTTTTTTGTTATTTAACTTTCGTTTGTCCCAGCTAAAAATAGTTTTGCATTCTCTGCACAATGTGAGATGCTTTATTAATTGTTTTAAAATACACACATAAATAATTATGTATATGTGTATGTGTATGTTTAAGTCATAAAATTAATTAGGTTTATACGCATATAAATAAGTTTTTTTGTTTTTACAAATTAAATTCAAGAAAGCTTTTGTTAACGACATAAATAAATTAGCAATTTGTGATTAGTTTATTGTTATTTGATTTTTGTAATAATTTGTTGCACGTGAGTTTTTGTATTTGAAAAGTTGGATTTGGAGTTTTCTGCGAAACGAAGACGGAAATTCAATGGAAATTATGGGCGGGGCTGAATGCATGGGCGGCTGGCTAGCTAACCTGACTTAATGCAGCTACCGCGCAGACAACAGCACTTGCCGCTGCTGCGTAGATGTTGCAACTGTTGTAACTGATGTGTCTGACGTGGCAACACTCACTGCTGTGACTGTGCGGCGCAGCTGGCGCATTAAACTTTTGAGCTTTTGCGTAATCGCAACAAGCAATTCATTAACAATTCGCTTATCTTTATCTTTGACCTTATCTTTACCATTCTCAAGACCAACCGATCGAAGTACTCGCGCCTCGCCCCTACTGTGCATGGTCGCTGGCCAGTTGGTGGAGACGACGCCAGCCAATGTGGCGGCTGTGGCCAGCGCCAGCAACAGCAGCGCACTGGGCGCTCGGGCCATTAGGAGCGAGTCCGTTTTGCTGGCTGCATTTGGTTGAATGAAAAACGATAAGATTTTTGTGACAAATAATTCCCGGTATGACATACCTTGCACCGGATCGGCGCGCGAATTGCTGGCGAAGGCGCTATCGCTTTCACGCGACTCCAGGACCGGCGCCTTCTGCGGCCGATCTCCCTCGACGGATTCCTCGTTGCTGCGCCAGTAGAACGAAGACAATGCAGCCACACACTGCAAGAGTTAACGTTAAGTTAGTCAAGTCAAGAGTTTAATGATTGATCAGATCAACTAACTGACTCACCTTTAACTTCATGTCACCATTGCGAAAGTGCTGCTGCTCCACACGAAACTGCAGGCCCAGCACTGAGGTCTCCAAGCCTTCGCGGCCCGAAACGATTGTCTCGAATTTGCGCAGCTTTTGCGGATCAGCGGGCTCTCCGTTGACGAACCAGGACAGATTGACAGCCGGCTTGGAGCGACCAGCGGTGCAGTTGATGCGCACCCAGTCGCCAATTTGGTAACGTGGACGTCCCCCGCTTATTTTCGGTGGCCCCTGATCCGGCAGAGCTGCAAGATAGAACAGAGACAGAAAGAGAGAGGGAGACATCGAGTCGGTTAGTTGCTGTTTTTTTTTTTGAGTCGAAAACTAACGAAGTCAAGCCGTGCTGAATTTAATTTACGGCTAGTTGCAGCACCAAACAGGCAGACAGGCAGACAGGCAGGCAGACAGGCAGGCAGGCCAGGACATCATAGTGTCAGAGTCGTGTCCCAGTCGCTTTGTGCCTGTCTATCTCTCCCAACTATAAAGCGTTAACGCTGCTGGAAGCGTCGAAATACCGTAATAAACCAAAACACAAACCAACAACAATAACAAAGTCGCCGGCGCCCAGCCGGAAATTCAATAAAAGTTCCAGCCGCTGATGCACTGACAGACTGCTGATAAAATTGCAAAAAAAAACAGCAAGAAAATAAAAAGCACACGAATATAAAACAAAGCGAAAATACAAATAAAATTGAAATGAAGAGGAGGAAATCGACACTCTTGACGCATCGAAAATTGTAATACCCTTAAGAAAAAAAAGGACGTAACAAAAGTTCGTTTACACAGATCGAAGCGTTTATTTTGCAATCCTCCGGAAAAGCTTCGTTCAGAGTTTTCTTGCCTTAAATGCCAGCAATAAATAGAGAAACTATCTATCTATTCCGAAATATTTATTATATATTCCTGGGTTTTTTAATACTTCCTGCAAAATGCTGTGTGAGTTTCATGGCACAGTTCTAATACCCGTTTGAAGACTATAAATCAGGGCTGAGCAAAAAAAACTATGCGAACGGAAACGGAAATGGCTTTTTTGCTAGAGGCAGCTAATGGCAGCTGCGGGCACAGAACAGAACAGAGAAAACAGAGAGAAAGAGAGAGAAAAGAGAGAGAGAGAGAGAGAGAGAGCGCTGCAAACTGGGCAGCTGGGCGCCCTAGACCCTGCACTCTGGACACTTTGGTGTTGTTGTGGCATATGCGAGCCGTTGTGTTGTTGAAGCTTTTTAAAACTTTGATTGAAAGCCAAACAGGGCAGCGCACAATAGTATGAGCAGCCGAAAGCAACCAAAACAAAGCACAAAACAAAAGCGCGTTAGAACAAAGACAAAGTACACAAACGGGCAGCCCAACGATTCCATTACTAGGCAAAAGAGGAAGAGAGTAGAGCAGCCCACGCAAAAGTTTATAATTGAACAAACGAAATGTCAACGCCAGCCAAAAGCGTTCGCGTCGGACTGCCTGGACGAGGCCCACGTGTGTGACGACTCGTTGTCGATGGCGTCGATTTTGCGTGCAATCCAGAATCCCGACTCGAGAATCCAGACCGGATACGAGCCCTGCAAGCACTTTTACTTCGATTATAAAGTTGCTGCCAGCCCAGCACTTAAAGCAACTTGAAAATCTTGTTTTGTTTGCATTTCAAGTTTGGTCGCGGCGGCATCTTCAAATTGCTGTTGTATTGCCCCCCAGGAAATTGCTGAACAAGACAGAACAAGACAAGACAAGACAGAGACAGTTGCCAAATTGAGTTAGATGCTAAGCTCTAGCAGGTTGAGGCAACAAGACAAGGCCGGATAGCGAGTTACGTTAAGTTTCCTAAGCTTATTACATTAACATGAAATCAAATGAAGCTTGTCAAATGCATTTGGAACACAGTCAAATGAGCCATTCAATTTGCCCCAATGCCCCGCCAGTATGAAACAAATTAACCTGAAACACGGAAAGACAAGGCTCCGAGCAATCTGATAGTTTTGCATTAACATAAGCAACAAAGAAGGATATAGAAAACAATTTTAGTACTCTTTGTAATCCATCTACAAACGTGCTTGCTTAGTTACACTTGAACTTATTAATTGAAAATAATAATAAGAACAATTGATAATAATGCAATGAGCTAAAGCTAGAGCTATGGAGTTAACACTCCAATGGATAGCCCACAATCTCGAATGAACCAACTTTCTCAACGGTCAGCGCTTGGAAGTGTGCCAGACAAGTTGAGTTGAGCTTGTTTCTGTGGCACAGCAACGACCCGCTTCATTCGCAATTCCTAATTAGAATTATAAGTTTTCGTTTGACTTTTAGTGCAAGCACAAACACACAACAAGTCAAATGTGCCACCATACTATACAGTTTTTATTGCTTTCTTATACTATATACTGTATGTATATGTTTGTTTATATATATGTATAAGTACTTACACACAACAACCATGTCGCCATGCTCAGTGACCGTTTGGAAGGATGGCGCTTCGCCGGATACCTCACAGCGGAAGCGGCCCGAGGACTGCAGATTGACGTTGTGCAGGTTAACAATCGCATCGCTGGAGTTGTGCAACTGCAATTAAAAATTGTTGAATGTGAATGTAAGTAAAGCACGTAAAAATAATGTGAAAAGTGAAATGTGAAATGAAAAGCAGCAGCAGCGAAAGCAATGTAAAGCGAAAAGTGGCAAAAGTTGTAAGGCCAAAGGATGTCGATGTCCGTCTTTGTCTCAGCGGTTCGACCCGAGTCCAAGTTGTTGCAGGCAGTCATTGGCAGCTGGCAGCTGACGACAGACGGATAGGGACAGACACTGTGCAGACAGACACTTTGGCCGCTAATGTTACGTAATTGTTTTTGGAGAACAGCCTCAAAATGCTTTTTCAATGTTTTGCGCCGCTTAAAGTTATCCTCTGTCCGTGTCTGTCTGTCTGTCTGTCTGTCTGTCTGTTTGCCACTTTAAGGGTCAGCATCGAAGGCATCCGCGTTTACATCCAATGCTCGAAACGTAAGCGTTAGGCAAATATTTCTTTTGAACTTTAAGCCATTAAGCAGGGAGCTGCTTTTGGTCTCGCAAAGGGGTTTGCATTTTATTTTTGTTTATCTGGCCAACGAAAAGTGCACTTTGTTATCTTTTATTGCGCATTTTTTTATACGTTTCTGCCGAATGCTTGTTGTTGTTGTTGTCTTAACCTAATTTATAGTTCACACACACACACACACACAGGCACGCATGAAGTTCAGGTAAAGCTCACGTCTGAGCCTGAGCAGCCAACAGTTTTCAACTGCAATAAAACAAAACCGAAATCCAAACAAAAGCCAAACTAGTACAACTGCGAAACTCAAGGCAATACCCCAAAAAGTTGTTAGCCCAGCCACGTCAGTCACTTGAATCGATTATGCTAAAACAATATCCGCCAATGGAGTTGGATATAACCATTAGCAATTGGCTGCCAGCCAATCTATCTCTTTCTCTCTGTTAGCTACAACATTTTTCGTGTCTTATCTGCGGCCAAAACATCAAAGTTGAGCAGGCCGACACGACGAAGACCGCAATGAGCAACTAATCGCGCACACACACACATGTGTGTATAGATGTGTGTGTGTGTGTGTGTGTGTGTGTTTGTATAATGCGCATTATAGACACGTTCGGGAACGCCCACTGCCAGCCAAGGCAGCGAAAAGCGCAACTTGAAAAATTTATTGCACTCAAACTCCAACAAAGCACATGTAAAGAATGGAAGAGAAACTAAACACGATGCGAAGGAGCACTACCTAACACTAACCAGAACACTACCAGTTTCAATACTAGGACATGCATGCCAAGCAGATTCTATTGTATGGGTATGGATGGGGTGTTTTTGGGTATTATGACTCTCTGGGTGCTTGCTGCTCACGTGCTTATCTTGAACTCAGCGAGGCGTTTACCAGCACTGGAAGTGCCACTGCCACTGGCAGTCCAAACAGGGGAAAGCGCTTTGTGTATGCGTACAGTTTTTGGCAACGAGAACAAGGTATGCGAAAAGAGGAGGTTGGTGGAGCCGACGTAACCTAACCTAACCTAACCTGTAACGGGCAGCGCATTTTACGTGCAAAAGTTTTAGTGGCAAAAATAATGGAGCAATGGCATTTCAGTGCGCTACTTTTACTGTATTGCAGCACGGGCTGTTGTTGTTGGCTTGTCAGTCCATTCAATCCATTTGGTTTTGTCTATGATCATTGTTCGATTTGAGGGAACTTTGTGGGAATTGCAATTGTGCATTTGGGTGTGGTTTTCTTTTTCAAACAGACAGCTCTTTATTTAAAAATAGCATCATGTAAGCGCTTGTGTGTGTTTTTTGATCGAGTATTTAACTCATTTACTTTAAAACCTAAACTAAACTTTCAGCAAAGTAACGAAACGGAAGTTGTCCGTTGAAAATTCTCTTTGTGCATTAAATACTCTCGTGTAGCAGCTGCTGCTGCTGCTGCAATAGGAGACAAAAACTCGCGTTGAAGAAGCAGCAAGAAGCTTTGTGTGTGTGTGTGTGTGTGTGTTGGAGTTCTAGTGATAAACAGCACTTCTGCTGCAGTTCGTTTAAAGTACACAGAGGTCGGTCCCGACTAGACCCATAAGACACCAGCTAACAGCCAACAGCCACCCGCCACCAGGCCACATGCTGGGATGGAAGGTGTTGAATTTTCTATTGTTTGGCTGTGCGCCGCAAAGTATGCAATGTTGTTTTAATGTTTGGTTTAAATGCGACACATAAAAAAACAAAGGCAACCCCAACGGGCCATAGTTGCCTATCTTTCTCTCTCTCTCTCTCTGTCTAAGTTTACTGTATTTATGGCAAGATAAGTTGATAGTTGGGGTTTTGGGTATTGGAGCTTTGTGGGCGTTGTATATATGTATGTATTACTCACATCAACTGCAACACCCGGCAAGCGAAACGTTTGCGCCGGCGGATTATCCCTGGGCACATAGCGATAGAACTCATTGCCATCCTTGTACCATTTGACCGAGTAGAGCGCCTCACCATCCAGATCATATAGGCATTCCAGTTGCGCTGTGGCTCCCTTAATCACGTAATTTGGTATGCGCACCTCGACCAGCCGCAGTCCAGCTGTTAAATCTGCAACAAAAATATAAAAAATAGCGCATTATTAAAATGTTTTTTTTTTTGGTTTTTTTGTTTGTTTTAAAGGCTCACTCTTGCGTATGCTTTAATTTTTAATGTGGCTTTGGCTCATGATTGATTTACAATGTTTAAACAAATTGCTTGACCGTCCGTCTGCCTCCTGCCTGACTGTCAGAGTGCGTGGAAAAACAAACCACTATTTGTTGTTGTTACAGTTGTTGTTGTTGTTGTTGTTATTGTAATGTTAATTAATTATAAAAGTTTGTTTGTTGGATGGCCAGCATAAATGTCAGCCCGTTGGCTAAATGACTGATTGCCCTGCCCACTTTAATAGTCTCTCTCTCTCTCGCTTCAAAATTTATATAGTTTGTGTTTTTAATATAATTTATAAAAAACATTTTATCATCGAGTAGTCAGGAACGTTTTATTGTATTTATTTTTACAGCAGAACAATTTGTTCTTTTTAATTTACAAAAGTGCACAAACTATTCGCACATAATATTTATGTAAGAATATATGATATATATATATATATATAATGTACTGTATGTATTTGATAAAAAGTCAATGTGATGACATAAATGGACCTCATCATGTAGGTTTGGTTTGGTTAACTTGCTTGCTAGTTGGACTTGGAGCTTGATTGAGTGCCATGATTTATGTGAACTGTTTGGCTTGGAGCATTTGACTTGTAGGCGAGGAGTCCAGTCCAGTTGAGTCTTTGTATGGTTGTACCACTTGAATGCCACACTCGACTCCCGACTCGAACTCTTAACTCAACTGAACTTTTCTTCACTACATTCCACTACACTCTCCACTCTACACTCTACTTGACTCGGCTCATGTTACATTTTATAGCAAACTTGTTTATTGTCAATATTGACAATGATACACACACACATTAACAGATAAACTGCCATCTACTCGGTGTTGTACATGTTGGTCTTTGTGCGTGTTCTATTTATATGATTAGAGCCTTTAAGGCACAAAAGCAACAACGACAACAACAACAACAACAAGACCTGACTGCTCACGTTGCTGCTTCTACAAAGGTTGTGAAGGACCTTTGGATGCTGGCAGCTCCTTGTCTTCTTGGCAGCAACCAATCGCTGCACATTACAAGTGTAATAAAATGTGAAAGGATATTATTGTACAAGCACCATACACACTTACACATACATATACAGAAGGCTCTTCAACTCAATTCGGTAAAGAGGCACCATCTGGCGGCAGCAACAACAACAACCAGAAATTCGTTGCATTTGTTGTACTTTATTAGTATGTTGTAGAATGTGCGTGTGCGTGTGTGTGTGTGTGTGTGTGTGTGTGTGTGTATGGATGAAGTGCAATGCCATGTTCTTTGTGGAGTCGACGACAGCTTTAGAGGAGCCAAGCAAAAGTCAGGCAAAAGTGCAACAGAAACAGACATAAATACATGAAACTCAGGACTAAAGAGCACTAAATGTAATTACAATTGTTTACAATTTTATGAAATGTAATTCATGAAAACGGACAAGAAGAAGAAAGAAAAAAACTATTACTTAAATGGAAAACAAACTCTGCTTATTTAGCTCAATTGAATGTAGCACTTGACACATTCTTTAATTTAATGTGTTTAACATTGAGATAATGAAAATGTATTAGCTGTTTCTCTAAAAGTCAATACTTAATTTTCATGAAAATTGACTGAAAGATGATGTGAAAAGATGTTTGAATCCAACAATAACTTTGAATTGTATTCCTTAAAGGATTATTGCCCAATAAAAAGTGAACAAAAAGTGCATCAACAACAACAACAGCAAGAACAAGGTGCAACAGCTTGAGTCGAAAATGCATCAAGTGCAATGTAAAAGACATTCTTGAGTTTGTTGGCAACTTTAAGAAAAGCCATAACAGCAAGTGCTGAAGGGTTCCACACACACACACACACACAAGGGTTCCAAACACATCCAACACACTCACCAACAATAACAAGAAATACAAAATGCTTGGGTCTACCGAATATTGAATACCCTTTTCAACAGAACTATCGCCAGAATAAGAACCAATTTTACAATTTTAAATAAAGTTTTCTTAACAAAAAAAAACAAAAAACCTTTGGTCACAGTATACAATAGTTTGGCAAGCACAAAGTGCAGAATGTTTGCAAACATAGTATGTACTCCCATATGCTCTACTTACATGGGAGATATGGAAGGTTTCTGTGTGTGTGTGTGTGTGTGGGTTTGCTCTTAAAGTGAATTTGGGTTGCATGGCTCGACGAGCGCTACGAACTAAAATGCTTGCAATGGCAGCTTTTTGACTTTTAGCCCATTCGAAAAGTAATAAAAAGTAAAAAGAATCACCATGAAAACAATGAAAATGTAAAAGAAAAACCGAGTCTCCACTCATTAATTCTGGTAAAGAGTCAGCATCGAGCTGCCATTGTGTGTCAGGATCTGGATCTAGAACTGGATTCAGAGTTGGGTAAAACTAAAGTTTCGCTTTGGTAATTCAAGTAACTTTGTCTATTGGGGCGACACACACACACATACGTAGCAAGAATGTCAACACACACGCACACGCACACACATACACACACAGGGAGCAACACTATGTAAAAGTTAAGATATGGGCGTATGAGTGGGCGTGGCAGAATTAATATGCTCATGCTGTGACCTCCTCGTCCAAGTGAAAAATCGAATTTTGCCACCGCCTGGCGCTTAGCGCCTGAGATGCGAATTTCTTGGCTCATTCTTTTAGTGGCAAAATCATCCAGTGACAACTTTTGTTGCTGTTGTTGCTGCTGTTGTTGGGGTACGAAAAAGTTTTCACCATTCTTATACTTCATTGGGGTTAAGTGATTAAATTTTGCACAGCAAAGAAAAGACAAAAGAAAGAAAAGAAAGGAAAGGCTGCAAAAAAAGTTAAGCACATGTGTGACACTCTTATGGCTCGTAAGCTTTCGGGATGCCGCATAATTGTTGCCGTTGAGTCGAAACTAAACTTTGTTGCATGCGAGCATTTTTTGGGGCAACAGAAATTTGATTATGTTGATTATGATGACACAAAGTTGTGTGGCACTGACACGAGCGACAAATCATTTGCCGCCGGCAGCGGCAGGCAACTTTGAATGCCAATTTACCCTTTTTCGAGTGAGACTCCCAAGAATTCCCAAAACTGTCGCATCAAACTGTTGCTGTTGCGGCGCTTGAGCAATGTGCCCTGGGGCTGCTTGTTTAAGCTATCAGTGGATATCAGCATGAGCAAAAGGGCCTATTGAAGCGGTCAATGGCAATGGAAATGGCAACAGGATCAGAAACATGACCAAGCCCGCTTCTAATGTCGGTCACTTTCGCCATTTTTCGTTTTTTTTTTTTTCTTGTTTGCCAAAGTTAGCATCGTCTTCTCGTTTTCTATCATTTTTTGTGTGTGTGATTTTTGCTGTTGTTGTTGGGCTTTTGTCCTCGGGGCAGTTTCAGCTTAATATCCGTTTTCATTGTTGTTGCTGCTGCTGCTGCTGCTGCTGCTGCTGCTGGTTTATTAGTAGTTCTTGCAGGATAGAGGCAGGATGCCAGGATGCCAGCGCGCCGGGATGCCTGGCATGTCTGGCATGTCTGCTGGGACTGCGTCGAGTTGCTGCCACATAAAAGCAGAAGCTGTTTGCTTATGTAAATGTCTGCATATGAGTCCCTCCTCCAATGCCCCCATCCTGCGCATCCTGCGAACCACTTTCTACGTCCTGCCAGCAGCCAAACAATGCCTTTCATGTTGTGCATGTGTGTCGCGTGTTTGTATGTGTGATACTGCTGTGGCCATCGCCCGAGGTAGCAATATTTGTTTTCCTGCTTTCATCATTTGCATATAATGGAGCTGTAGAAGTTCATAAGATGTCCATGCAAAGAACTGCTAAAAGATCCCGATGCCAGCTCTCGATTGAGCCGTAGAATTTAATAAGCAAAACTATGCATACGATTTGATTGCATTAAATTGTGCAATGGAAATTGAAACTGACTTTCCAAATCATCTTAACTGTTGTCACAATAGAACCCAAAACTTTTATTGAGTTGAGAAACAACCGAAATCAAAAAATATACGCGACTGCTATTGCAAACTCGCGCTCGCCTCAACAAGGATTGAGATTGTGGCTCTATGGTCTCGGCGCTGGCACGGCTTGCCAAGCGCAACAATTACTTCAACGCTCCCCGGGGCAACATAACAAAAAACAAAACAGCAAGAAAATTGGAGCAGTAGAAACGCGGAAAGCAAATGGCAGTATAGCAAATGAAAAGAAAACACAAAAACATCCAACAGCATGCAGCTTTAAGACTAGCCACTGGGCATGTCAGGACACCCCTCTCACTTGTTTCCCTTCTTCTTTTATTTCATTTGCCTTAGCACTCTCAACAGTTCAACAACTGGAGGTTGAACTAGGCTTTGGGTCCTTTATTTGGTTGTCCCTTAACTGCTGCTGGCTCCCAGCTGCGCGTTGCCTTCAAAATTGCATTGCATAAATATTTAATTGTTTCGACGGCCTGACTGGGAAAGGACTTTCTTTTTTTTATGTCATTTTTGTTGGCCTAATTAGTTAAGGGCTAACGAATAATTGTGATCATCGGTTGGGCAGCAAATGGGAATTGAGGGTGAAATATTATGATGACAGCGCAGCGATGAGCTCGTTAGCTTTTTGAGGGTTTTGATATTAAATAAAGTCAACAAAAACATCTTCAAGATTATCGATTTATTGCAGTTTATGTGAAGTGCGTTATCTATGTAGTTGTTGTGTTTGCTGTCAAAGCAATTTTTTTGTAATCACTTTTTTTGGTACCCATGAATTTCATCTGGGATCTTTTGCCCCCAATACATACATACATATCGTTTTGTTTGTATTGTGTATTGTGCATTGTGTTTATCGTTAAACCATGATTTACGCTCATTATTTGCTTGTGCTCTGCCCCACTCCGCCCATTTCACTCTCTAACCGAGTACAATTTGCAATTGCTTGTGTACTACCACACATCAATGCCAACAACAGCTACAGCTACAGTAATGGCAATGGCAACGGCAACACCAACAGCACCAACAGCACCAACAACAATGGCAATAGCTCGAATCGTTGCTAGCCCTCCAAAACTGGGGGCCAAGCCGCCATTTATGTAACACCATTATATTCATTAGCGCCCACACAACCACACACACATACACACACACACACACACAACCACACACACAACAAACAAACACATAAGCAATGCTCAAAACCAAATTGTTGCTATTGTTATGCACTGCGCGATTTCTATCTCTCTCTCTTACTCTCACTCACTTTCTGCTTTGTGTATGTATGCGTGCGTGTGATTATATTTATATTTACATGCATGCATGTGTGTGTTTGTGTGGGTTTTGCGAATGTTTATTTTTTCGCTGGATGGCGTCAGTAATTTGCTCCTTATTGAGATGTTGTTTATTTACCAAGCAATTTGTATTCATTGTGCGCCGCCAAGGCTTATATAACCAACAACATTCGCTCCCATCTAGACGGTTGTTTTAGTTGCTTGTAGCAGTTGTAGTTGAAGCAGTAGTGAAGCCAACACTGGGTCGGTCGTAAGTTATAGTTTCCGCAACTCATTTGGATGTTTGTCAAATTGATTTTGATGCTGTTGCCACATGTTGTTGGCCAGCCTCGACTTTTCCAAATTTAAGCGCAAAATAATTATACTCATTTTTTTCGTTTAATGTTGAGCTTTCGTGGCCGTCCTGAGCCATTCAAGTCCAAGTTAATTTATTTGCAATTAGTTGTGTTGAGTATTTTGCTATTGTGTCAGGTCAGTAGAGAATTTGGTTTAACTTTCAAAAGCCAAAGTGTGCCAAAGCTTCGACATGCTCAATATGAAAAACATGCTTGACAAATATTTAAAGCTCAAATAAAAAAGGATTTACGATCTAATTGGGTTTCAGAGCTGAACTTAAAGTTTGTGACGGTAAAAGAAAATGTTCTTCAAAATTGCATTTAAAAATTGTGTATTCCAAACTTTCTTCAGCACTAATCTAGATTACTTAAACTTGCTTCAGGCCTTGCTAACCCTCACACTATTTCACGCACTTTGAACACACACACACACACACACATAGACACACATATGGAGATGTCAACTAATTTATGTAGAAATTAACCAGGGCTCGCCTGAGGTAAGCAAAACTTTTTCTTCAATGTCCAAAATTTGGCCATGGCATGTAATATGCATTTCATATAATAGAGCAGACCGAGCACAATAACCAACTTTTGTTGCACTTGAACCTTCCATACACACACACACACACACACACACTTACTAGTCTGGCCCATGTCGCCTCGGGTGCGGTAGCTGTAACATTTTGCTAATGGAGCTTAAAATTTATGTAAGCCATTGTTGGCTACACAATGTGTGTGCATGCGTGTGTATGTGTTGTTGCTGTGTGTGTGTGTGTGTTTGTGGGGGACAGCTGGATGTCATGCATGCATAAGTACAATTGCATATTCGGTGGTGTGAAGAGGAATGGGTTCCTGTTGTGGCGGAGAGGCGTAGATGGGGTGCCGAGTAAAAAACATATTGCATACTTTTGTGCATGCAAGCTGAAAATTAAAAGCGCTTACGTTGGCCAAAAAATAAAAATAAAAGAAAAGGAAAAAACTCGAAACGGCAGATGACAATGAAAGCGAATGTAACGAATGAAACGAATAAAATGAAGTAAATGAAGTTGTCTTTCAGCACACGCACACACACACACACACACATTTGCACACAACCAAAACAAACACCGACAATTGACGGTTAGGTCGTTCGTTGTTTTATTTAATACCCATCAAAGTTTTTATTTAAAAGACATACTAAGACATTTTAATTATACTTTTCATATTGTTGTTTTTGGCCAATTCGATTCGAGCCAAAAAAGGTTCTTATGACTTTTGGCAGAAGTCGCAGCAGCTGTCGTTAAACTAACAGTTGTTGATGCAGATGATGACGATGATGATCATGTCGCCGATTTGCCCACATGAATACAAACACAAAAACGGGAGCAACTAAGCTGAGTGCATCATCCACTTGGCTTATGTGTGTTTGTATTCGTATCTTTTGGCTGGCAAGTCAAGCGCTCAAATAATTTAGTGCTCTTAGTAGAACAAATGTTGCAGTTAAATTTAGCAATTCGTTGCCAGTTGCAGCATCACGAACAGCCAGCGGCAAGACTAGGAAATTGTTTAATTTTTCATTTGTTTCTGAGAGAGAGAGAAAAAAAAAGCACACACACACACACACTTACACTTGGAGCTGTAAAGCTCTTTTGTTTTGCTAGTAACCCGTAAGCTTCCACTTTTGCCTCGTTTAATTCTTGCTCCATTCTTTATGACTGTGCTTTGGCTTGCTGTTCGGTGTAATTACTCTGCGGATCTCTCTTAAGCCATTTGTTTGACTTGAAATTTGTCAGGATATTGCGTTTGTATTGAGCTAATCTCGGGTCACGTACATATCTCCTAGATTCATTCAAACGAAAAGCAATTATTAATCAATTGCGTTAGCGAAGCTCACCTAAATCAATCAATTACACCAACCAACAAATGTTACTCACCAAATAATATTATTTGCGATAAGAAAATATTTATTGTAATATTTTTTCTATTTATTAAATATTTTGTTGGGCATTAGGCAAAAATTTCAAATTAATTTTACTTGTAGAGCCACAAACTTGTAAAATCTAATTACTGTCTGTTCAGTGTAATCGGATATTCTAGCTTGATGGCGAAAAGCAACCGCCTTTGAGCCGATAGCCATCAGATGGCGGCTTGACTGTGGGAGCTCGCAGAGCTGGCAGGAAGTGCGTCTTGTCGCTGCCTGCTTATTGAGGCTTAGATCCGATTTGGCCAAAGACAAGCCGCCCATGAAATTGTTTGTTTATTGAAAAATGATTCTGCGCTCTTGGGGTTGAGAGACCGACAGGCAGTATAATATAAAATATATATATACAAAAAACACAAACCAAAGACAACGAAACCGATATCCAAAGCGTACGACAGCAGCAACAGAAGCAGCAGCAACAACAAAAAAACAACAAGGATGATGGCATGCGATGCGATTAGGCGATAACCCCAAATGCAAACCTTAAGCCGCCAAATGGTCTGTGAATGTTGCCAGTTGCCATTGTTGTTGTCTTTGTTGTTGTTGTCCGTTTGCTTTTGTTTTGTTGTTTTTTTTGTTGTGTTCCTCCTGCTCTGGCTGCTACTTGTTTTTAAAGGCTTTGCGGCTTTGGCAACGAGCTGGCTAAAGCACATTATCATTTCTCGAAATCAATCTGTTAACAACACTTTGGGGCATGCCAAAAGACACAATACTAAGATACAATACTTTTTGTTGTATCTGGTACTCAAATCTTTACTTTTTGGCTCTCACAGCTGTTCGTTCTTCTGTGTATTGTTTTATTGTATTTTGATTGCGTTCACTTTTGTTTATTTTTGGTTTTGGTGTTTTTTTTTGTGCTCGCCGCAAAAGTTGTTTGTTGATTTGACCATTTTTTATTATTTTGCCATTTCACTTTGCCCTCTCCACCACCACCAAACTTATCTGCACCACTATAAATTTGGTTTTTTGTTTTTGATAAATATTTTGTTCTCATTTTTTGTTGTTGTTGTTTCTATTTGTGGTTGTTGCTGTTGATGTTGCTGTTATTTGTGATGAGTGCTTTTTGTGTTGAGTGTTGGCTGGAACAAAAGGCGGCGGTTGCTGCAATTGCTTTTTGTGTGCATTGTGCATTGATTGAGTGCATTGAGTTGTTGAAGTTGTTGCCAGCTGCCACACACAGAGCCCCTGAACCAACCAACTATCCTGCTATCTGGCCCTGTGGCCAACAAAGTTTTGTGGCTTTTTGCGGTTTTGCGATATGGCCAACAGACAAAAATGGGCAAAAAACCCAAGTACAAAACAGTTGACAATCGATTCCATTGGTCACGTTTAAATGGACAAGTTGAGCGGCTCACTCACACAAAGGCGAGTATTTGGCCAACAACACAACGAACATAACTGGTTAGCTAAGCCAACGAATTAAAAGCATTTATTGTTCATTTCAATCCCCAAAACAATTTTTGTATGAAGAAATATTTTCAGACACTTTCGTGACTTAACAGTTTGTGTTTGCTTATACTATGTACCTGAATCTAAATATCTAAATTGTCACTTATTGAAAGGTAAACTTCAGCAGCTGTTGTGAATTCGGACCAAATACTTGAACATTTTGTGAGAACACTTTATAAATGCAAATTGCTTTCTATTTGCAATGTTGGAAAATAAACTTTAAAGTGCATTTGAATGTTTAAGTGGCGTGTATATACATAGATCCCAAATTGATGGCGTGTTCTAGTTGATGCAGTCAGCGGAAAGAGGAAGGGAGGTAAGTCAATAAAAGCATTAATGCAATTACTCAGACTTCACAACTTACGGGCTACACCCGCTGGGCTGGGCTGGGCTGGGCTTCCAATTAGCAGGCCCCCTATGCACCATATACCGCAAATTAAACACGCCCATCAGGCAAAAAGGGAGTTGTGAGTTGTGCATCGAATTGAAGGCGAAGCCAAACTGCACATAAAACCATATTACCCCAAAATACTCGTTTTCGTATTCGTATTCGTATTCGTATTCGTACTCGTACTTGTCTACTAGTCGCCTTTTTGGCATTCATTAAACTCTGTGGCTTTTCGGTTGGCACGCCCTCCATTTGCATTCGGGCGTCAAAAGTTCAAAAGTCGTCGCACCTTCTACCCGACAGTAAAAAGGCAAAGGCAAAGGCAGAGATAGTAGAAACAGACAAAACTTACCACCGCAGAACACCTCCGGAGACAGTGAAGTGGCTGGCATTAATGTGTAAGGTAATGTAAGTACCTTGGCAAGGTAAGCAAGCAAGCAAGCGTCTACGATTACCAGAAGGAAGGAGCGCCGACCGAGCTGGGACCACTCACCTCACGTCACCTCACCTTTTGACTAATTGTATTAGATAAATTGTGAAACCTTAATCATGTGGGCACATTTTGCCTTCCCGATGGACGATCAGACGTCAGCTGGCCAACCTGCTCACATGCCAAGTTGAAAGTGCAATCTCCCTCTCTTTCATGCATCGAGAATTATGTTCAGGAAGAGAGGTGCTGCGGGAGATGAAGCAAAGTCAAAAGCCCAAAAAAAAGTTAGCTTGGTTGCTCATTTTGTGGGCACATTTTGCCGTTGATTTTTGTGTCGTTTCTTTGGCATTGTTTTACATTGTTTTTTTTTGTTGTTTTTGTGCTTTGTCTTGGTTTCACTGCTGTCGCAGCTCACAGCGCTCAGCCCACCCCACTCGTCGTTCGCCACCTTACAGACTTTATTCAATTTCAAGTTTCACTTACTGCGCACGGTTTGTCTTACCGGTTTTCTTCTTTTATTTAACTTTGCAGTTTACCTTTTTTCTTATTTAATTAATTTGTGTCTGCGTATGAGTATGAGTGTTTGTGTTTGTGTTCGAGCTCGTGTTCGTGTTCGTGTGCGTGTGTATGTATGTCCTTGGGTTGTGCGGACCACACATTGAAGCCTGAAGCCTTTTGCCGTTTGCCTATGTCAGAAAATTGTACGCTGCGGGTCGTTTATTTTAAAGCTTACTTTTTCCACACAGAGCGTATCCAATTTATATTTAATTTTTTTTTTCGGTTTGCCCCCAAAACATTTGCCGTTGTTTTTTACTTTAGTTACTAATTGGAAAATAAACTTATTTACTTAAGTACTCAAGTTAATCAAGCGGATGAAATATGATCAAAATGCTTTTTAAATCCGCATTATAATAAGAAAATTTTGTAAGAAAGCCCAACGGGCAGTCAATTTCAATATTAATAATAATCCCATGCAAAAGTTTATTTTAATTGGCACTTAATATTTGTTTTTGTAAGATTTTAATCACACATACTTAGGCAGAGGAATAGTGGCTGCACCTTTTTACTGTCAATTAGTGCGTCTTGGCCAGGCCCAGCTGCGCCCATCAGTTTAAACTGTGGCGCAATTAAAACATAAAAGTCACTCATACGTCATGCGTGCTGAACGCAGACCCTGCTCCTCGTGCGTGTGTGTGTGTAGGGGGGGATGAGTGTGTGCTGATGTGCTTGTGTAAGCATTAATAGCATTTGTGCAGAGCGTGAATTATGCTTACATACATATACTGTTTGCCGCCTGCCTGCCATCATCCGCGCACTCAGCACTCTTCAGCTTTGCCCTCCTTTTATGGTTATACAAAGAAACGTAGCATACTTTTGTGGGCAACGTCTTGTTACATGCACAATGGGTATATTAACGCTAACTTTAGCTTTAGTGATTACCCCTCTTGCATACGTATTGAGTATTATAATGTATATGAGAATGAGCATTTTCAAGTAGTTTACAAAACTTATTGATGTGTTATAGTATCTTGCTTGTTTGTTGTTAATGGCATATTTAGAATTCATAAAAGAAAGCATCACAAATTATTTAAATTTAATTTGCAGCCAAAGTGCAGGGTCCAGTTTTTGTTATTTTATTCACACATAAGTTGGGTTTGTTTATTTGTAATAAAAATAGCACACACACACACACACATATGGCAAAGGGAGCATGTTGCCATGTATTTATGTTATGTGTTTTTTTTTTTTTGTAATTCTGTTTGCCTTACAACGGAATATAATTTGCGCCTTTTTTACATCCCGTCCAAAGAGAGTGAGAAAAGGGGGAGCAGTAGGAGAACCGGAGCGACAACTTCTTTCACTTGCGCTATGCGACGACACTTTTGCTACTGTTTGTGCGAGTGTGTGTGTGTTTAACTATGTAAATGTGTGAAATTGCTACGCGCCGCATGAAAATTCCCAAACGTAAAGGGCGAAACGTAAGGAGAACAACAATGAGGAGGAGTTGGAGGCGTTTGGGGACGCTGCGCTGCTTGCTTTTTGATGTTTGCTTTTTGTTATTATTATTTCTTGGCTCGCCTCGCAGGCACTCAACGTCAACGTCATCGTCACTGTTGCTGTTGCTGCTGTTGTTATTTTATTCGCTTTTGTTTTTTATTATTATTATTGTTGCCGGTGCCCTTACAAAGCAAATATGAGCGTCGCGCCGTGAGCATTTTGCTGTTCTACTGTTTTTTTCTTTCTTTCTTTCTTGTTTTTGGAGAGTGTGTGTGTGTGTGTGTGTGTGTGTGTGTGTGTGTGTCTAGGCTGTAAGAGAACTCCACGCACGGTGGCAAGAGTCGGCTCAGCTGCGCCATTGTTATTTGTTATTCGTTGGCCGTGCAACAACAGCAGCACATCAAATGTATTTAAGACACGCGCTGACTTGTCGACTACGACGTTGATCCCGTTGCCAAAGGTAAGCCAAAGCGGCTTAGTAGTCAGGCTGCAGCTGCAGTCTCAGTCTCAGTTTTAGTTTCAGTTGCAGTCAGTGCAGAGAACTTAATATAAGGGGTCGGCAGTGCCAGTGCTGCTCAGCCTTGGCTAAGTTCAACAGTCGTCACAGTTTTTGCCCGCTAGACTTTTATTTGTTTGCTCGAGCGCCATTTTAGCTCGTCGTACATTACGAAATGCAAACAAAGGGGAGCAGAGGCAACAGCGCAGGCAAACAGAGAAAAGCAGAAAACAGCAGACTTGGTGCAAAACTGAGAAATCCCACAAGCAAGTTTCTCGCCCAGTGGAGATCTACCCACCCACACACACGCACACACACACACACACACAAAAGCATTATGATGCTGCAAGCAAAAAAAAGTTCGAAAATAAATATATAGAAAAGTATACCGCTTTAAAGCGTCTGATGTGTGTGTGTGTGTGTGTGTGTCTGTGCTGCCACGCCAACATGCTGACAAGCAACAAGGCGCCATGTTTCAAAATTCATTTATTATATTCGCGAGTCATGTGTGTGGGAAGCAGCAGCGTCAGCTTATCAACTCAATTTCCCAACCTCCCTTGGTGTATCTTACATTTTGGGCTCTTAAAAAACGAAAAAATATATAGCTAGAAAAGCCTCAACCTCAAATCGCTGAGGGGCGCCAAGAAAACCTTCTGTGTGTGTGTGTAAAAATTGCATAATATTTCTCAACAAACATAGATATATGTATATAAAAGTTGTGAGAGTGCCACGTATCGGGTTAAGGGAAACGAGTTGCGACAAAGCTAAACAAAATAGTTGAAAACGAGTTGCGCAACTCGAATTAAATGTTTCCCTGTAAAACAAAGAGTTTAAACAATAAAAAAAAAACAATTCCATCACCAAAAAAAAAAAAAACATTGATTTTGGCGAACAATTTACCCTTTAGCCAGCTTTACAGGGCATTGAAGAAAAAAAAAGTGCTGTGAGAAGACAATGTGAACGAACGACAAACGATACGCCGCGTTGAGAAAGTGAACGAGATGGGCGTGGCAGGAGGCTGGTGGTTGGTGGTTTGGGTAACAAAGCAGTTGAAGGACAAAATTGCAGTAAAAATGGCAACTCAAGTGCGCGCTGCCTTAAATGAGGAAAGTTTAATGCTTTCATAAGCACAACAAATCTTAAAGCAAAACCCCCAAACAGACCCGACCAACTGCAAAAACAAAAAGGCGCGTGAAATTCCTGCGCATATCTTGGCGTTTTATGAGCGTTATCCTTTCTGCCGCTAGCAAGTCTGTTGAAGTCTGTAGTATTGCTGTTCCTACAGCTGCAGGAGCAGGTACAACAGACAACAGTACTACTACTACTACTACTACCAAGTCCTATAAAAATCAAGAGTTTGTTGTCTTTGCTGCCGCCAGAGGCAATATTTTCATTTGCCGTTTGCATTCTCTGCCACCGTTTCGTTTCGTTTCGTTTCTACTCCTTTTGCAATGAGAGTGCACAAGTTTTGCGTTTAATGGGTCATTTGTCTTTTTTTATAGGCTTCTTGGGGACTAGAGAATAGCGAATTGTGCGCTCCATTAACAAATAGATTGCATCTAGGCTAAATTACATATTGCTATGAAAGTACACAAACGGCACAAATCTACTCACAACTATACCAAAGCTTAAGCTTTTGACTACTTTTGTTTATGTTGAATGACTTTTGTTTGATTACAACAAAATTTAATATTTAATTTTGAATATAGCTTTCATATTTTCATACTTATTCATACTTTTTTCATTTTACCTAACAAACTAACATGTATTTAGTAGTATTGAATATCAAACATGCACTTTACATGTAACTAACATGGCCAAAATAAAAAACGCATCAGCTTTGGCAGCCCTTTTGCCGCAATTAAACTTATGCAAATTATGTGGCATATAAAAAATGCTTTGCTGCTGCAGCAGCATCAAGAATTATGGTCTCAAGTTGAAATTAAAGCGAGCTTAACGAGCTTCACTCCAAAAAAAAGAGAAATACGAAAATAAAACACCCAAAAAAAAAAATATAAGAACAAATTAAACTCAAAAAAGAAAGAAAAAAAAAACAGGAGCCAAAAGCGAACAAGGAATTGAACAACAACAGCAAGAACAACATGAGAATTGGAATTGATGCAGCTGGCAAAAGACACAGACGCAATGGCCATTAAAATGCACAAGGAACTCGCTGGGTGATGGGCCCAAGGGAGCGTCGTGCAGGCTGTGCCACAAAACGAGCCATGGAATGGAATGCTGGTGGGGCAAAAAGGAGCTGAGTACGTGAAATGGATATTAAAAATACACGCAGCAAAGAGCAACGAAATAATCATAATTTCTGCTAATAAATTTTATATATTGCTGCTCCGCTGCCCCGCTGACCACTGACCACTGACCGAGCCACCCATCCCACCATTCCATCCCATCCCATCCATAACGATCCGGGCAGGACAGCTCTAGCCACCGCCACCAACTGGTATGGATGGCATAATTTTGCCGCTGAATCGGCTAGAATTGAAGCTGCTGATGGTAATGGAGCCGCTTATGTGGCCATAAAATTTGAAGAGTTTTTCTTTCAAGAGCTCGCAGCATTTGAACAAGAATAAATGAATGGCCAATAGCATTACACTATGAAAGCACACACACACACACACACACACACACAGACACACGTACACTGACAGTCATTGGAAAAGCTTCAGCTACAGTTTCCCTTTTGAACTTTTCGCACTGCACAAAAAATAAACAAAAACTGCTAGCAAAATTAACTTGCACAAAAGCAGGCAACACAATATGCAGTTGCAACCAAATGAGCGCAACAAAAACACAAGCATACAAAAAAAAAAAATGTGCATGTATGTGTGTGTGCATCGTTGTTTAATTAAGTTCATGCGCTGACCCTAATTGTGATGTACTCACAATGTACTATGCTGGATAAATGTGTAAACTGTGTAAAAGTTAAAAAGTAAAGCTTAATTAAAAATTGCAAAAAAATCGAAAAAAAAAATATGGGATAGATTATATAACCCTAATACTACTTTCGTTATATATCATTCGTGTAATATCGACATCATATCATGATTATGCAACGTATAAACTCGTATTTTGCTTGGTGTATGTGTGTTTTTGTTTTTATGTTTGCAAAATGTTACGTTTCATAAATTGCGTTGCTTTAATTACAAATTTGACTTGGCTGCTGCACAAAACCGGAGGACCCGAAGAGGACCGGGCAATGAGCCAACTGCCAGCCCCGTTAGGAATACGGGCCAATACAAAAACGCTATACTGTCGTTATACTGCTACATACAACTAGTAGTAGTACCAACACAAGCAGGCAGGCAGCTATTCACCCGCACCAAAACTGACTTCTCAGGCGTTCACTCTAACGGCATGTAATTAGTGTGGCTCTATTAAAAGGCACCGCCTGCCAGACGGCGCGGCATCATCATTGCTACAAGTAGGGCTTTGTTGTTGCCATTGATGCAGCAGTGCTGGCTGACGTAGCTGACGCCATTTTTGTTTGCTACTTTCATGGAAATTAGTATTTTAATGTATGCTAAGCGAGCCATTATCCCTACTTCACTTCTCTTCCCATCCCATTCAGGCCTCATGCCTGCAATTGACCATAAAATGGAGGCGTGGATGAGAGAGAGAGAGAGAGAGAGTACCATTAACTGGACTGCGTCCAGTGTTCGCCAACTGTTGTCGTCCAGCTCAATCTGCAATCTACAACCAGGACATTCTATTGGCCATTATGTCAACGTCTTAGTGAGCATCAGCGCTTTTGCGGCTGCTTGAGGGCAGTTCAATGCATCTGCTCTCTCTCTCTCTTTAGATAACTTTCAATTAGCAGGTGCTTTGTTAACCTCTGCACCTTCAATGCTGCCAAGGGCCTAATTGTGCAAGCCAATTGCTTTCTAATTGACTGGGCCAGTGGGGGCGGTGTGAAGCCAGTCAGCCAATCTATCCTCTAATTGCTTAAAGCAGCACTCTAGCCATTGTCAATACGGCTAAATGCAGCAGCTTGGCTAAGAGCAAATCGTTACAGCTGCTTTGTAACTAAACCTAAAGCCGAAAGGGCATATTTAAAGATCAGAGAGCGATTCTGAGTTCGATTCGTAAACAAATCGAGGGTAAGCTTTCAGCTCAAATATCTTATTTCGTTTTCTAAGCTGTGCGATAAGAAATGTCAAAGTGAAATGAAGGCATTTCTCTCTGTCTCTGTGACAAATAAACTGATTGTGAAACATTTTATGTGCAGCATTATTTTGTTGTTGTTGTTGTTGTTGTCAAGCAATCACGATAATTCACAGAAATATTCAGATTTGAAGCAAAGCACAAAAATAAAGTATGTTTTTCCATGTTTGTCTCTATTAAGATGCTTCTTGTTGCAGCAGCTTTCATTTATCGGTGAACAAAAAATGTCAAACTGCATGAAAAATACTAAGAAATGAGAAAATAACTGAAGCGCTTTCCTTTTGTTGTGTGCTGGTCTCTCTCCCTGTGTGTGTGTGTTTGTGTGCGTGTTTTCTTGTTGCCAATTTATGACAAGTTGCAAGTAGCAATAGCAACAAGAGCTGTTGCTACTTGCAACAACGCAACAATGTGAAAGATGCAAAACCAAAGATAAGCTAAGCAAAAATGCCAGACTTAAGAGCGGAAAGTTCTTGGTAAGTGTATAAGTTACGCTAAATGAAATATTTATGAAAATTGCAAACATAAAGAATCAAGAACGTCCAAGTGGGAATAAACAGAGAGAGAGACAGAGAGAGAGAGAGAGAGAGAGAGAGAGAGATAGAGACAGGTATGGAAATCGTTGAGTGTGCATCTCGATTTATGTTTGCGTATGCAAAGAAAAGTCCACATGATAATGGCAGGACTCGAGTCTCCAGCTGCGCCAGCAGGATAAGCAGCAACACAAAAAATTTCACAAGAAATGAAAACAATTTTTATTTATGGTCCAAACAAGTGCCAACGACAGCCAACAACAAAATTATGAACACTCGACAGCCAGCCCTTTGAGGTAGTCGCAGTTGCAGTTGAATGAATTTGGCAAAAACGACTCGATGTACATACATACATTTAAAATGCGTTAAGACAGCCATGGCAACACCAAGAGCAAGATGACAACAGCTAGTATAGCTGGCAATGAGATGAAATTGGATGCAACTGCGACCCTGACTGGCCATGCCCCACTTGGCTCGAATCGCTGTTCTCTGTCTCCGACAGATAAGAACAGCAGCAGCAGCAGCAGCTGAAAGATGTTTCAGATACGACTGAATAGGAATGGAAATGTCATTGGCAAAGAGCAGAAAAGGGGGAAAAGAAAGAAACTCAGAGAGAGAGAGAGAGAGAAAGAGAAGGGGGTCTTTCATATAAATCGCTCAAATGAGTCTAAGTGGCAAAAACTGTGGCACAACGTTGCATAAAGCAGACAGTTGAAGCTGATGCTAGATAATTTCCAGTGCTGCGATTCATTACGGAAATTGTATAAGAGAACAATACTAAAACATATATATTTATATACATATATATATATATCTGTATATCTGTAATATACAAACGTAATTCGCACTGCGTTTTCTCAGATTCTTCGTCTTCGACTCGAAAAAAACAGAAAATCAATTTTAATTGATTTATGACTAAAGTGTTTTCGGCTGCAATCTGCTTGGTTGGCATGCCCCAAGTGCCACAAAGTACCACCGCGCCAACCGATTTCCATTGATTGACAGGCGTCTCTTGGCGGCGCTGGTGGTGGCAACGGCAGCGGCGTCGTCAATGTTGTGCGGTCCTCAAGCAACGGTTTGGGTCAGGCAGAAGCCAAAGCAGAAGTAGTCATTTGCCGAGATTAGTGACTCATAAAGTTGCACTCTTAATTACACTTGAATATCAACGTTGAACGTGTTGATACTTAACAGCACATAAGTCTGAAGCCTGAAGCCTGCAGCCTTAAGTGGAAATGCATTAGCCGAAACCTTCTTTAACTGTACTTGCTTTCGATGAGAGAGTGCAATGCTCCGATAAGAAACAAGAAAAATAACTAAAACTGAGGCTTTTAAATATATTTTAGAAAATAATTTACAGTTGGCAGGTGTCGAAAATATAATAAATTCACATTGAATGCTATTTAAATTAAACAAATATTTTATTTATGCGTGTCTTGCATTGAATAAATCAATGAATATCCAAAGAAAAATGCACAAATTCTAATTTGTTTGTGTGTGTGTGCTTTTGCAGCTGACAGTTTGCCATTCAAATTGCAAAAATATTTAAAAGAAAATTTAAAAATTAAATCCGGCATATTTATATTGATTTTAAGCCACTTTATTGATTACAAACGGCTACAAAAACATTGCGAAGAAAATCCAAGTGCCATTTCTCGTATTAAATTCGTGTTAAGCTTTGAAAGTTGAGATTGTCGACATGTTAACTTTGTTGACAACACAAATTAACACTCATAAAAAGTTTTGTGCCGCAAACAGAGAATGTAACGAGAGTGCGAAACGAAAAACTTCAACATAAACAAGCAAACAACAAGAATTTATGTGCATATTTGGCCAGCCCTAACTTTTTTGTTGTTTGACACAAAGTGTTGTGATGAGGCAAAGAAGGGTTGGACAGGCAGGGAGTGTCGGGTTGGGTTGGGTTGGGTTGAAAACATTTACTTTCAGACTCATTGCAATTTTGTCTAATTGACGCATTTCGTGGCTGACAAGCAGCCGCAGCCGCAGCTACAGACGCACAATGCACAACATGCGAGCACAGCAACATGCCACATGATTTGGAGGCAGCCCCACTAACGAGTGAACAACAGAACGGCGAAAGTTGAACGAAGATTTGAATTGAAATTGGAAGCTGAACTGCGAATCGGCCTGCGAAAATGAAGCTGGGGCTGGGGGCAAACTGTAATTGAAAATGTCTTACACTTGTCGAACCGCAAGTCACAAATACACACACACACAGACACAAAGACACAGATATTTAGCTGTGCAAACACACACGCACACACGCACGCACACGAGGATAGATTGGGTCACAGCACTGAATGTCATTCCCTGGGCATTTGCCATGAGCCGTAACAATGCAATTCGAGCAAAAAGCACCAAAAAAAAACAAGCAAACAACAACAAAAAAACGCCGCCATTGCGAAAAGCAAAAATGAGCGTAAAGCTCCAAATGACAAGCCACCACCAAACAAAGACAGAGAGGGAGAGAGAGAGCGAGTGCAGTAAGCCGGAGACGAACAGAGAGTTAGAAAAATGGGGAGATAAAGACAGAACCGGAGACGTTAACGGAGCTAGATAACCGGAGTCGTGGCCATCATGCCACTTGCACTGCAGTGCTGCCAACTTGTTTATCTCGTGACTGCACACAGTTTCAATTCGACCCAGCGAGCGACCTTTCGTACAGCACTGTAATTGCCACACAACAACAACAACAAAAACTTGAAGTGAGGTTGGCTGTCATTTCGAGGCTGAGCCATAGTAGAGCTGCAGCAGCATTAGCAACTTCATTTGCACAGTTTCATTTCGTTTCGTATCGTATCGTATAGCATCACATCCTCTTCACATTGCTTCTTGCTCCAATTTAAATTTTTTTTTTTTCGTTTTTCGTGCAACGTCATTTTGATGTCTCTAACTGGGCGGGCTGGCGATGGGCTGTCAGTCTCACTTCAACGTTTTTTTGGTTTTTGTTGCTGCTGCAGCGTTCTGGCTACTTGCACTGAGGACTGAGGTCAACTAGTTGACACTTTGCCGCCTTTTTTTGTTTATGCAAACTGTGCGTGCTGCTGCTTCTTGGATGTCAGGCAATTTGTGGAACTGGTATTCCGGCATTGCGGCACAATATTGAAAACGTTGATTTTTATCTAGTATTAAGTATTAAGCAAAGCATATTTCAACTGACTGCAAACTAGAGTTCTGCTCATTTAATTGGTTAAAGAACACTCAAATACCAAGAAAAAATACCGATGAAAGATATTTTGTTTAATTAATTATTAAACTTGTATAGTGTAAGCAAAACTTCAATTAGCTGCGCAAATTCTATGCAAAGAATCTAACCACAGAAACGTCTAGCAACGCTTTCCTCCCTTCCGACACACCCCCAACAAATATTGTATAATGTTGGCAATTCCCATTTCCAATAAATTTCATAATTTATTATTAATTGACTGGGGCGCTGCATAAGGGCTAAGAGCTGTATGTGCGTGTGTGTGTTTGTGTTTAGTTATCGAGGGAATTATTCTGTGGCAAGTTACGGTAGCTAAATATTTCAATTAAGGACGAATCGCTCGAACTGGTGGTTGCGTGGTGGTGATGGTTGGGGGTGGTGGGGAGCATTAAAACATATTGATAAAATCACAATCAAATTCAAATAAAACAGATATTGCACATAAAAATTGACGCAATTGAACAGCTGCTGCGTTCAGTGGGTGAATTGTTGTTGCGTGGCGTGGCGTGGGGGGAGGCAGCAGTAATCCCAAAAGGGAAGTGTGGCCATGGCCACGCAGCTCGAAATTGTTGCTGTTGTTGTTGTTGTTGGCTGTGTTGCGTGTGAAAATGAAACAATGACATGACCGCAAAAGCCATGACAGACAGATGAACAGACAGCCAGGCCTACAACTACAACAACAACAAACCAAGAGTAACAAACAATATAATGCCCATGAAAATCGAGAAAACACAGCTATTGGGGTGGTGAAAGAGGGAAGAGAAGAGGAGGAGAAGAGTGGAGGCCGCCGCAGCTCAAACCTAAAATTGACATTTACGCTTAAATGGGAAAAATACTAGGGAAAATGGGAAAATAGGCAAATAGGAAATGTAGAAAAGTGGGTAAATAGGATAATGCGATTCGGCGTCGCCGCCAAATGCGCGCTGAGCAGACAAAGTCAATAATTGCTGCAAAATAGTGGGTGGTTAGCAATGGAGTGGAGTGGAGGGGTTGACGAAAACAAAACAACAATACAAACATACTATATACTGCATTATGTTGTTTGTAATCGTTTTTCGATTTAATAGACCCGCCCAAAGGGGTTGCGACTTAATTTTTGTCGATTGTAGACTGTGTCGGTTGGGGGGTGGTGGGCAACAATAGAATTGCGGTAAATGGAAATGTCCGTTGCAGAGCGAGAGAGAAAAAAGTGCGTGCCAGCGTCAGGATATGCCAGGATATACCAGTATACCACCGACTGACTGCCCAAAAGTGCTCCATGGGGACATCGTTTTGGGCCCTAAATGAGTTTCGTGGCCCGCACTTCGCTCACACTTGTACGACGGCTGTGTGTGTGTGTGTGTGTGTGAGCGACTGACAGCCGAACGAACAGCAACATCAGCACAACCAGTTTCAGTATTATACGCTTGACTGGCGCATATTTTCTTTCTGAATTTTCTTTTTTTGGGCAAGCAATCGAGAACAACCTAATCCGAGTCGGAATCCGCACGCGCCCAAAATAAAAACTGCAATTAAAGCGTATTGACCATGAGAATTTTATAATTGAATTACGAGATACAAAAAAAAACAGACTAACAATAACAATAACAATGACAACAAAGGGGTTGTTCGCATCGTCAACCCCCGCATTTCGGACTTCGGCAGTCAAGCTTAACTCCTGGGCAAAGGTCAAGCTGACAGAAGGTCAGCAATTAAAGCGAGGCAAGGCCATAGATACACAGATACAGAGTGTCACTGATGAATGTGGGATGTGTGCTGAAGGATTAATAAATAGCCATTAGATTGGGTATACAAGTACAAGTATCTGTATCTGTTATTGTCCGCTCTAAATTGTGTCATCTACAGCGTCCATCCCAGCCCCATCGAGGGTTCAGGCCAATATAGTATGTATCTGTAACCCTGACTGCTCTGTGTGTTTGTGTGTGTGAGCATTTAATGCGCTTACAACAGATGTTTCTTTGGCGGCAGCAGCAGCAGGAGGCTTAAGGGTTGCTTCCCTTAACAGGGCTGTATCTATCTCTAATATTGTTGAAAAGAAATATGGACTCAATTAATTTTTTAGCCATTAAGTCAAGCATAAAATGTTAAGGGCCACAAAAAAAGTATACAATGAATTAATTATTACAAACAAATTATTATTTTAACTATTATTTTTGATAACTTCAGAAGCCATTACTTAGTGTAATTCATATTTTATTAATGTGTTTTATTACTGGCAGTGTCCTTAATGAAGCTTGTTTATTATATCAATTATGCTATATAAATGAACCATCTTCTAATTGCCCCGCGTGAGATACAAATAGCGAAAAATTTTTAGGAAGTATTTCGATTCAGATAGGAGAGGAGAAAAACAGGTGTTGCAAACATACAGGGTGCTCGTAGTTCTATAGGAGACGTGCAGCTGCTGTTGGTTTCAGGTAGTCATAATCATAATCATAATCAATACAAGTATCAATATGTTGGCCCGAACGATGGACTGGCATTAGCTTAGAGGCAGCATTGCGTGCACGTGCTAATAAATTTATTAAACATTTATAGGCAGTGAATGAATGGAATGCCGAAGAATAGCAAGTGCAATAGCCATAAAACTATTAGCATAATGACAGCATTAGACAGCAGGAAAACGGCTGACTGAGCTGACAAGATGAAGGTCCTAGCAGAACACAGCCATTGAATAATCGTCGTGGTGGTGGGTCAAATTTGTAATGCTCAGATAAATTGTTATTTTATGTGGCACCATAATAAGCGCATTATGAGACATCAGTCGGAATGTGTGTGTGTTAGTGCCAAGTCATACAGAAAACTACGCACGTCTTAGTACAAGTAGTATAAGAAGTGCTCCAGGACGTCATTGAGATTAAGACGACGACGACGATGACGACGATGATGCCTTTGGGACATTGAACCCTACTATTTTTGGGTTCGTTACCATGGCGCGTGCCAGAGCCAGAGAGTCAAGGAACCCGGCTCAAAGGCGCAAAGGTGTAGACGTGGCACAGACAAGAGTTCGGCGCTGCATGCCACTCAAAATTATAAACATTTTTAAAACACTTTTTTGACAGAGTGCTGAGAATTTATAGCCAAGAACTCGTACGTGCTGCGGTCACGCATCAATTTTGGCCAATACCCAGCCAGCCAGTCTTCCAGGCGTGCGTGAAATGGACGAAGGACGACAGCGCACACTTAATAAAGTGTTTGTTTGCATCATCTTCAATCCAGAAGGGGCCAAGAAACACTTAATAAAATAACGTAGCCAACCACCAAAAAGTGCATGCCACAGACAGAATACTATTCCAAGACATAGTTTTAATTTCGCTTCACCATCATTTGAATGGCGCGCTTAAGATTAAAACCTTGTTAACATATCGATCCTGATCGTTTTTGAAAGGTTTGCAAGCAGACGATTACACTTCGTTACACGGTTTTAGGATTGAGGACTTGTTGGTCCTCAATTGGATTGGGGTTTTGTCTAAAGTTTTACAAACATTAAAGCATCATCAACGTGTTTATATCAACATCAAACTCATTTTCCGCATCACTTAACTTTTCGTAATCCTTTGATCCGATGCAGCAAAAAGGGTTTCCCTCAGCACCAACCAACAAACCAACCAAAAAAAAATAAATAAAAGAGCAGCAACCAAAAATCAAGGCAGAGCTCATAAAAAGCTTTGGCGGCCCATTTTTTTTAAGGCCCGAACAAACACACACACAGTAAACAACAACAGAAGGGGAAATGCCCCCAAACAGAAAAGGGTTTCATGATAAGTATGTTGTGCCGTTTGTCGTTGGCGTTGTCAGCCCAGTCATGTGGGGTTTCTATAATATGTATAAATCCAAAATGAATCAGTAAACTTCACGAGTCGAGTGGTTGTTAATTTGAAATTTATACGAAAAACAATTTAATCGGTTCAACAACAAACAGTGTCCCCCCCGTTGTCAGTGTGTGAGTTTCTGTGTTTGTGTTTTTCGGCCAAGGTGGGCTTTCGGGAGCTTATGACCTTGTCAAGGCCACTGAGACTGAGAGCTAGTTAAAACTTTGCCTTTCGCAATTCACAAAGATCAATAAATACAGAGGTGAGAATATCAAATGTGCAGAGAGTTTTGCAAAAGACTTTAAGTTCTGAGCTGCTGTTTAAGAGATGAATGACGATTATTATGTTTTGATTCAATGCAAGTGAAGGCTACATCTTTTCACAGTTTACATTAAAGTTGTTTTATCAACGGCTTTAATTTATATGTAGTATCATCAAGTAACAGCGTCATCATCGAAATCTCCTTGACAGACTTTGGCATATTTCTTTCATATCATTTATCGTTTGATACACATTTTGCGCAAGTCAACTTGGCAGCAACCATGACTTGCCTGTTGGCCACAACAATAGTACCAAGAACAACAACAACAACAACATGAACTAAAGCCACACACAACAAAATTCTTAGCACAGCAGCTGAACGCTGCTGTCAATTAGCCTGCGTTCGCCTGTTCGTCTGCGTGTCTACCTGGCTGCTGGCTGACAGTCTGTTGTTTGCTTGACTGCTGTTTGCTGTTTGCTGTTTGGCTGCTCGCCTTTTAGCTAACTGTGTACTAACAAACAATGTCAACGTCATGAAACCGCAGCCTCATTACGAAATATTTAATCATATTTAGCGTGCAAAATGAAAAGCGCAAACGAGCAGCTAAAGCAACAAGAAACAAGCAACACGAGCCAAGAAGGGATCCACCAACCACAATTTGAACAATACGAATATGCAAGAATAGAAACCTCAGCAGAAGCCACTGTGATATCACAGCTGCCTGCCTTGGCAGTTGGGTAAATGTGACAAAATGGCAATATTTTCCTCCCATACACACACACACACACAAACAGAAAGAAAATACTCGATGTATAGAGAGATGGAAAATGTGCATATCTTTGGTAGCAAGTCCTGACTGCTAGTTACGAGACAAACTGCTTGGTGTGGCGCTAAGAGTATTTGCCATTTGACAATAATATCAAATTGCACTTTTCTGCGCACACACACACACACACATAAAGACACAACACACACAATTGTATGTGGAAAAAGATACACAAATATATCTGGCAAATACAAACAAATGTGCAAACAGAAGTCGCAGGAGCACAAGCCAACAACAATAAGCTACAAACACGACAGACAGACAGACAGAAGCGAGAACCGCAGAGATGGGAAGTTTAAGTGCAACAGAACTGAACTGAACTGAACCGAAAAGAACTGAACTGAACTGCTAACGTTAGCAGACTCGTCTCGTCCCTTCTCTCTCTCTAACGCTCTGCGGCTTCGTAAACATCATTTAAGTCTATTTGTACATTGAGCAAAGCCACACTGAATACTATACAATATAGGAGCAAAGCGAAGCTAGTTTTACTCTAAAGGTCTGTCTGTCTGGAGCATTCGTGTGCTCAGCAATTTTGCATCGTTCGCAAAGTGTGTTCAGTTATTTGATATGCGCGGTTATTTGATAATAACAGCTGCTTGCAACAGGAGCGAACAGCAGCAACAACAGCACACAACAGGGATCACTGCTGGCTGGGTGGGTTTTGGGGTTGGATGGCTGTCACCATAACGTCAATCAAAAGTGCCACATTTGCCATCTAGTTGGCTGCACATTATTTTTTTTGCTGATGCGCCAATAAAGTTGTTCAATGCCTGATTGGCCAGGCAGACGACGACGACGACAATGCAAACTATCTCATAGATACTTGAATGCTACATATAAAAAATAAAAAAACAAATATGTATTTATTTTGTTTGTATACAGCTTTAGTATTTTTCTAGTCTACTTTACTACTTTGCTACCATTAGCAATGAAATCCTCTTTTAATTGAGTTTTAACTTTTAATAATGCATATAAACAAGTCTTTAACATATGACCTTTTTTTTGTGGAAAGGAAAATCAATGTGTGCTCTACTTTGAATTTAAAAACTCAGTTCTCAAACAAAAAGTAGAAAATTTATATGGTTTTGCTTATTGTGCTTGAGTCTAGTTTCCGTTTGTGTGTCAATTAAATTCAATTGAAATTAATTTAATGTTGTTATTGTTTCGTTTTGTTTCGTTTCTGTTTCTGTTTCGATTTTGTAAGACACTGGCTCAACAACAAAAAGTGGACAGCCATTCTAAGACATCAACGGATTGACCTTTCGGCAACGAGTGTCCTCTCTGACTTTTAGAGCTACCTGAAGTTGATTTGTACCTACATATGTACGTGTAAGGAAGGTGGAACTCAATTACTTTGGGGTAAAAGCAAGTTGCTACTAAATAAGTTGAGGCTAAATTCAAATAGTAAATTTCATTTGCACTTTTGGTTTGTGTTTGTGGTGAGAAATTAGAAATGCATTTGGGTGGCAGACAGCTAAATAATTCATGCTTGCCTCATTCACGATACCTGCACGATCTACTACAAATGTATGTGAGTATCGTATGCGAACCATAAGCATATGTATCTATGTATGTGTGTGCACTTCTTTCTTTTCTTTACACTCTATGCATTTGAGAATTCTGGTTTTGTTTTCGTAGTCGTATTCGTATTCGTTGGCGTTGCCAGTATAGCTTTTGTTTTACACATTCCGTATTCGTTTGCTTCAATCGATTGACATAGTTTAGTTCTAATGGATTTTCACGCCAACGTTGACACAATTGTGGCATACAGCAGCAGCAGCACCCGGTGATGCCACAAGCAAAGCCACAACTGTAGCCGCAAACTGTGCAACTTGAGTGTTGGCTTTTTGTTATTGTTACCTTAACCAAGGAATAAACTTTTACCAGAGATACCATAACAGAGACACACACACATACCTGCAATGAAATAGAAAGAATGAAAATTGCATTAAAGTTTCAGTTTCAGTTTTTTAGTTTAAGTTTTAGTTGGGTTTTTCAATTCGAGACATAGTACAACTCATAAAGTACTCAACCATCAGTCGTTGCATATAAACATAAATTTCTTTAAACCTAATTGCCAGGGATTATCAACAATAGGCTAGCGACCCCAAATCAAGTTGAGCTCATAAACAGCTCTCCCATTCTGTCTCTTTCTCGCTTTCTGTTTCTAGATGATGTACGAAAATAAAAATCAATTTTGATATATTTACGAGCGATGGGAGAAGTATTAAGCGAGTGAGAGTGAGAGAGGGAGAGAATGAGAGATGTCAAAGTTATCAGCGATGCGTTTTACTTGCTTTACTTTTAATTAAAAATTCGAGTAAATAACCCCGACGAAGACAAGTTTCTTTAGAGAGACAAAAGTTTAACAAAAATATTTAGTCGCATTGCTCACTGCACAGGGCTTTATCGCAGCTGTAATCTGTCAGCGGGACAGTGGCACACTGTTAGGGGCACAAAAGTCGAGTGCTTAAGGGGCACGCAAGTCAACTGCAGCAGCAGCAGCAGCAGCAATCAGGGGGGAGACACACACACACACACACACATACACTGACAATGCTTGCAACTCTCTGTTCGGGGCGGTCTCTCTGTGTGTTGCCCATTGACGAATGCTGCTGCGACAGACGCGACGCGACGCAACGCAACGCAAGGCAACAATAAGAACTAAGTTCAGCAACAACTTCGTAGAAGTGCATCAAGTGAAGTGCACTTGTTGTTGCTGTTGTTGTTGCTGCTGTTGTTGTTGTTGCTGCTGATGTGTTTAGTTATTAAAACTGACAGTTTTATTTGTCAGCAGGCATTGCTCGTGCGTGTGTGTGTTGGTGTTGCTCCATCTGGATTTGTAGTAGTTGGACTTGCAGCCTGTCACGCACCCAAATGCCTTATGACACTTTTATTTAATTTTTTTTTCTCTCGTTTCAAAATAGATGTGTACAACATTTTTTTTCGACTTTTTGTTTTTGACATGTGTCATAAGTGCGATGTGCGATTGCGAGTTTGTTGGGGTTGAATACAATTGATTTTTTTTTACGATACGCTCCATACAAAAATAACTTTGAACATTTTGTTTTGTGATTTCGAGTGTTTGAAGACTTGTCAGAAAAACTTGTGGTTGCAAGCACTCACAACTGAAGTGCAAACTTGCAGTGTTGACAGTGGCGATGCAAAATGTTCCATCTTTAAGTGTGTGAAGATTTTTACAACTCAGCAATGAAAACTTTTCATATCTATAAATTTTGTATGTAGATGTAAATTATTACAGAACAAATTAGATTGGAATTTTTATTAGAATCATTCATGTTAATTTATTTGTAGGCGTCTTTTTAATGTTCGCCGCCATACATAATTATGATGCAAAATATTTGGTACGTCTCTATAGCAAGTTGGCCCAAATTAATAGCATGACAATATCATAATTTAATGAATTTCATAAATTGAGTGCCATGCCAACAAATTAGTGTCGGTCCTGCCCTAAATGTATTTAACTAATGATCTACCTATTAAATACAATATCATAAAACAAAACATAACAAAATTCCATGAAATTGAAATAGAAAATCTTGTCGACACGCTCGTCTTTATTGTTCTTTTTATACCCTGAACCCATAAAATGGGTAAAACTGGGTATGATGGTCAAGTATTTATATTCTTGATCAGCATCAACAGCCAAGTCGATATAGCCATGTCCGTCTGTCCGTCCGTCTGTATGAACGCTTCGATTCTTGAGACTACAAAAGCTAGAAACTTCAGATTTTGAATATAAGTTCTTCTATACCATAAGCAGAACAAGTTTGTTTCAAATTATCGATAACTATTCTGGTTTACGATATACACATGGAATCGATTACAAAACAATATCGAATTTGGCAAATGTAAAAATGGGGGTTGAACTAATGGGTAACGATAGAACTTTACTCAAAATTATCGTCCTAATCGGTTAAGAAACAACGAAGATATCGAATTGAATCATTTATAAATTTAATACATTTATTGCAACTGGGTTCAGGGTATCTTCTAGTCGGGCTCTTGTTTGTTCTTTGTTTTTGTTGTCTAGCGATTTTTCGCACTTTTTGTTTTTGTTTCTATCGCGACGAAAAGTTAAATAAATTAGTCACGTAATAGTATTTATTGTCATTTGTCTATTTATAATAATTAAGGTTTGACATTTTTATAATATTAATTAAATTGATGGCAAACGGCAACGCGAAGTGCGTGAAACGAAAAGCAGACCCTTGCGCTTACCACACCTTTTTTTCAACACCCGCCAATCACGCCTGCCTACCTCCCTCCCTCCCTCCATCAACTCAACGCTTCAACGCCAACGCTCTTCTAATTTGGTCTACGCGCGACGGATGTGTCGCCGACCACAAAAACTTAATAGGCCCCGGGATGACCCCAAAAACAAAGAAAAGCCAAACACAAAACGAAAACGAAAGAAAAAGCAAAATCGGAAAGGTGAGAAAAGTGTGGCTGTTGTTGTTATTGTTGCTGTCCCACTTAATAAGAGGGTCTTTGCGCTGATCGTCAAGCATTTAAAACTGCAGCGAGGGCGACCCGGGTCATTAAACTGACAATAAACTATGCAGATCCCCATAAAAAAAAAACACAAAAACAAAAAAAAACAACACAACAAAGATAACCCCGCTGCATTTGGCGCTCATCTGGCTGATGTGCATGTCTGATTGGCTTTAACCCGAGTTGGTTTTAGTTCAAGCATTAAATTAAACAAACTTAAGATACTATTAGGTTCTTTGAAGTTCGCAATGTAACAATTTTTCGAGCTATGCAACATATCGAATACTTATTAGTTTTGACAAGTATGAAGAATGTTCAATTCCAAATTTGTATACTACATATAATCAAAATTCACTTTGCGCCCGGCTTTAATATCAAATTTGTGTGCCTGTGCCTTGGCATATGTTTCACTGCAAGAATTATGTGGCGCACACAACTAATGCAGCAAATTTATGCGTTGTGAAAAGTTTTTCAACATTTTTTTTTTCCGCTCAGCATTTTTGGGCTTTTTTGAGTGGCAGCCAAGCCAAGCCAACACAACCCACCCACTCGAAGTACTTCTAGTGGCCAGCTGCGTGCCCGAGCCACTCAATGGAGTTAGCCAGCCGTAAGACAGGCCCAACAATATTTTGGTTCATTTTTTTTTGGTGTTTTTGCAAAATGAGGCGCAACGAAGCGTATGACAAACAGATTTTTCTCGAACGCAAATCCGCACGCTGAAAAGAAAAGGCAAGAAAAAGTGTAGGAATTTCCATAAAATTAGAATAACAGCAGTGATTCTTTACGAAGCAGCCAGCCAGCCCCACATCAGACGAATAGGAAGGACGGACACCAAAATTTATGAGCAGCACCAACAAAAAAAGAATATATATGTATGTATATGTAAAGCAAAGCAGAAAGAAAAAGAAGAAGAAGAAGTCACACAATAAATGAGCATTGCTGCGAAAGAGACAGCAATATCGTGTAAAAAATAATTGAAGCTGAAGCAGCGACACATTTTTTGATACGAACGCACACACGCAAAGGCAAAAGGGCTGTCGCGAGGGGCAAACAAATAATATATGGGGACAGAGTGGAAACCCTTTTTCGCAATGTTAGCCTCCAACTGTTGGCCGTGGCGCCTCGCCAGTATTTTGGCACTATGTACTTGCAGTTTGCATCTCCCACCTCTCTCTCTCTCTCTCTCACTTTATTTTTCATACGTTTTTTTTTTCGCACATTTTTCATTTTGTGCACACCGGCGGCCGCTCCGGAAACTTACATTAAGTCATTTATCTTGATAGTGTTTGTGAGGTTTGCGTCTGTATTTGTATTTGCTTTTACTTTAATTCGTTTACTGTAGTATTTTCTCTTTGGTTGCACAAATTCTAATGTCATTTTCATGGCGCTGCCAAAACAAAAACAAATACAAAACTCAATGCAAGCGGCGCCAGTCCAGAAATCTAAACACGATTTTTAATTTTCCCAACACGAAGTATGCTGCATTTTGCCCTTTGCCAAAAAGGGATTAATCAACATTTGCCATACCCTTTTATGGCAAGGACTATCAATTTGTGTGATGGGAAACTTGAGTTGATCTTTTGCTCTTAGCTTAAATTTATGCAATCTATCGGATTCCGAATTTGATCTTCATGTTATAATTTTTTATAAAGTGAAAAGTGAGAGTATCTAGCAATCGTATTCTACAAGAGTTTCCAATAGTTTCCATGTTGGCCATTTGTGGCCAAAACGCATTTTGCAGTGATTTTTAAAGCATTTTTTGTGCACTGCTTTTTGAACTTTAAACTTGGTTTTTTGCCATTTTACGTTTTCTATTACGCCATTTTTTTTGCGCCATTTTTTTTTTTTTTGGCATTTTCCAGACTCATACGTTTTGGTTTTTGTTATATTGTTACGCCGTTTGTGGTATTTTGGTGATATTTGGCGTTGAGAAAGTTTTTTGTTCAGTTTTTATTTGATTTTTATTTTTTCGTTGGTTTGCTTTGGCGTTTGCTGAATTGGAATTACAACAATTTTTTTTATTACTTTGCGGTGTGTGTGTGGGTTTTTTTTATTCAATTTTTGTTTTCGGTGTGTTCGTGTATGTGTGTCTGGTTGTCTATGTGTGCTTGTGCTTTACTTTATTATTTTTTTTTTTTCATAAATCTCTAAATTGAGATTTATGTTAGTTTTGCATATTTTGGCCATGTCCGAAAAGCGGTTTGGCGGCGGCAACAGACGAGACAAAGGACGAAGGACAAGAGTGGCCACAACTTAGCTTCACTCTTAAAGTTTACTGCAGTGTGAGTGAATGAGGGACGAGATTAATAAATTAGTTTGTGGTCGAATTGTCGTTTGGCTCTTAACTTTATGATTGCTGCCGGCGGCACGCGGTTAGTTGACATATGGTATGCAATTAAGTGTTAAATAGCAGACGCAGCTGAGTTTTCTACCATTTGAGTAGCTGAGGCTGCAACTATTAAATGATAGTTATTTTTATTTGTGTGAAACAGATTTACATATATGGAAATAGTTTCAGAGGTTTATTGGCTGGCTACTAACTGAATTGATTTTTTTTTTATGAAATTCTAATACTCATTTCCAGGTTGTTTTCGAACTGATAATGTCCTTGGAGTACCTTCTATTTGTTCCGTTAGCTCAACAAACGAATTATGTAAATTTTCCAGGCAAATTCAGTGAAATGTTTTGGTTTACAAACAGCCATTAATATCTAAGGCCAATAACCAATATGCAGAGAATGCATTCTCCAACTTGCATAATGAGCCAAATTCCCTCAAACTAAACTGCTAGGGGCCATATGCTGAGACAGGTATCTCTATCGCTGTCTCAATGTCTCAGCAACGAAGTGATGGCAATTCAGTCTAACCGCAGGGAGTTTGGAGGGATGGAATGGTGGTGCTGCTAACAACAGTAACAATAACAGTAACGCTTAGAAGGGGGCCAGCCAACAACCGCAGCTAAACTTTAGACCAACCACAAGCCAAATGCTGTCTAACTAAGGTCGCAACTGAATCAACTCACACTGATGCTGTTGTTTTTGGGTTCCTGTCCTGGGACTCATCGAGCCGATCCGAGCCGAGCTGAGCTGAGCCAACCCGAGCAATTTTAATCCCTGGCTGGAGCTTAAACAAATTTTGTTTTTGGCCCAAAGTGAACCCCAGCGAGCATCCAGACATATGGCGTAATTGAAGCTGAAGCTAACACAGCCACCCCAAAAACACAACAAATACACCAACACACACACATGCATACATTGCCCTATTGTATTTGCATTAGTGTAATGCAAAGTGTTATAAGCTTTATTATGGTTACCAGTCGTCGATCCAACGACCTGCCGTCTAAAGGGACTCAGAGGCAGTTTTGGACCCAGCCTGTGCTTCACTTTAGGGAATTTTATGTAATGATGTGCTAAAAATCTTATAAACATTGCAGCACACACACACACACATCTATATATATACATATATGTACATTAAATAAAAAGAGAGGGATATATGTGCCCGACCGAGCTGGTTTATTTTGTTGGGACAAAGCTCTAAAATTGGATTGATAATATCCCACAAATGATTAACTCGACTGAAAGTTTTTGGCATGCCTGACGGCTACATGTGTGTGTGTGTCAATGTAAATGGTAAACTGGGATATGCTAATAGTTTTTTGGGGCTCGATAGATTTGTCAATCCATCTAATGCCCTTAGTCGGATTCGTCTTTTGGCTGTGGCACAAATTTGTCGCACATTTAAATCAATTGGCATTACTACAAACCGAACCGAACCGAACCGAACCGAAAAACATTTCGCAGGCGGACTTCGGACTTTGGAAGTTATCTGATCCCAAAGTCAGCAGGCAGCCGAGTCACATTTGATTCTGTTTCTGCTGTCGTTTATTGGACTAACCTAATTCCGACAGGGACATAATAATAATAATGGGCTCAAAGTATTTCTAGCCACATTAGCTGGTACAAAAGGGTTACTTTGAGTGGCAGTCGAAAGTTCACATGTGGCCTCCATCGAGAGAGAGAGAGAGAGAGAATGGGTTAAACTAACGCAGAGAGACTTTATCTTATTAGCAAGTGATTTATGCAACGTTGTCAATGTCACATGGCTGCCATAATAATAACACAACAAACAGCAACTGTAGCAGTAGCAAGGAGTTGTTTTCAGTTGATGCCGAAGCATCTGAGGCAGCAATAAATATTGTATCACATGGCATCATAAGAGAATATAATGATAAATAACCAAATCAGCGAGCGAAATGACTTTATTTCTGAAGATGCGACACATTCATATCCCATAAACATAAAACACAATGTACAACAAACACAGAGCGAGCGAGAGAGAGAGAGAGAGAGAGAGAGAATGAGTGAAATTGAGACAGTGTCCAAATCGGAGTCTGAAAATACATATGCGTAAATCTTTTATCCGCATCAAACGATAATAAATCTTTGTAGCAAAACGTACAGATTATTAGGCGCCCCATTCCCATTGCCCCAATCAACCCTCTGCGACAAAACATCTGGCAGCAGCAACAAAAACAACAGCAACAAAAACAACAACAACATTAACATTAGACATAACACATAGGCATACTAAGGGTAAGGGGGAGATGCCTAGAGGATTGCTTTGGTTTGGTTTGGCTTGGCTTGGTTTGTAGGCGGCTGTAGTCAAAAGTCGCGAGGCAACGAGTCGGTGGCAAATGTTGTCGGCAAGTCACTTCAAAATGGCTCAGCTAAAGGTGCACACACATACATATATGTTAAATGTGTATGTGTTTGGCGTTGCGCCGAAATGCACTTAAAATGCAAGCCAAGCTGAGCAGCAGCTGTGAACAAAATAAAATCTATATAAAAAATATATATAGTATAACGAAGAAGCGAAGGGGGGCAAACATAGATGAAGACAAAACCGGTTAAAGGCGGGCAGCATGAAAAGAGCGAGCGCCCAAACTAAAAGGCATGTCATGTTGTATATGCGGTGAGTGTGTGTGTGTGTGTGTTGTACAGTGTAGAGTGTGAAGTGTGGAGTGCTATAAGCAAACATTTTCGAGTGCCTTTAAAGTGTATGGCACAAACAGTGGCAGCTACTTCAGCAGCTACCACCATCTCTTTGCCTATGTTCCTTCAACTGTGTTGCATGCAGCATGGGACGTTAAGCTCAGACACATAGTACTTGAGGCATCTGCCTCCCGCAACTGCCATTGTCAGTGCCACAAGTGGCGAAGCTTGGCAGCAATCTTTGCTTTCCGTTCTCTCTTTGCCAATAATATTTACTAAAAAATTACACACACAAAATGCGCAACGTTGCAAAAAGCCGCCAAGCCGCCGAGCTGACAATCCGCCAAGCGACTCGACTGCTGCCAACTAGTGCAACAAGTGGCAACAACGTTGCAAGTATTACATCTGGCACTCAGTTGCTCACTTCCTTGCTAAATTCACACTTGAAAGCGGCCACACAGCTCGACTTGCAGCCAAAGGACTTTTTCAGTCCCCATATGGATGCCAAGTTGTGCGCCCCCTGCCCATCCTACCCTGCTGCCTGTTTCCCTTCCGATGGTCCTTCCGGGCTGGCAAACGGCTTAAAGTGCCCAACTGGGTTCGGGTTTGCAGCAGCTGCTGTCTGTGTGGAGTTTCTGCTGTTTTTTTCTGTTCTGTTCAGGCCCGGCGCAACAGTTTGAATTTGCCTAAATATTTCGGCTAAAAGATTTCCGGCCAACACTCTCTCTATCACTCCTCCTCCCATGTGTCCAATCCCGTTAGAGTGCATACCATGAGCATAGTTTGCTAATTTTCGGAACCTAATTTGTGTCATCCTGTTGCAAAAAGTTTTCCACACTCCAGTGCCAGTTGCCGGCAGTTGTCATCCATAGTTTGGGTA
>JAWNNU010001290.1:0-26834 GCA_035044585.1 Scaptomyza polygonia | reverse complement strand
CTTATATCTATTACAGTTTTTAAGCTAGAACCACCAAATTTTGTGCCAAGATAGGTGATTACAACCTCCAAAAAATGCAGAAAAACTTTGGATGCCACGCCAATCCATACTGCCCAGACTGCCCCAAACCGCCCCAATGCTTCACTAAAAACGGGAATGCGTGTATTTTCCAAAGAGTTAAAGCTAGTCACCAAATTTGGTAGGAGAGAAGATAGCTGTTAACGATCCCCAAAAAACTGCATCAAAAATTTGGAGCCACGCCCCCCGTTCCTTTAGCCCCTTGCATTTTGAAATCAAAAGTGCCTATATTTTCCACAGCTTTTGAGCTAGAGCCGCCAAATTGGGTGCCAAGGTAGGAAGTGAAGAAACCCAAAAATTTTGGATGGCGACCCCACCCATACCGCATTCAGCCCTCCTTCCACCATATTCTACTAACTTTGAGCTAGAGTCACCAAATTTGGTATGAGGATAGCAATTAACATCATAAATAGATCTGCAGCAAAACTTTGGACACTACGCCCCCCATACCAGCCCCCAGCCCCCCTTCCACCATATTCTACTAACTTTTTTTTGAGCCCAGAGTCACCAAATTCGGTATGAGGATAGCAATTAACATCACAATCAGATCTGCAGCAAAACTTTGGACGACCACGCCCCCCCATACCAGCCCCCAGCACCTAGCCCCCCTTTCTACCGTATTCTACTAACTTTGAGCTAGAGTCACCAAATTCTGTTTGAGGATAGCAATTGACATCATAAATAGATCTACAGCAAAAGATTGGATGCCACGCCCCCCCTTACCAACCACAGCCCCCCTTCCCACAAATTTTACTATTTTTGAGCTAGAGTCACCAAATTTGGGAGGAAGATAGATTTTTGGCATCCCCATCTGCACCAGACAATCTTTGAGGCAGCCTACACCCCTGCCGTATCCACACACCATTGCAATCAGCTCTCTTTTAATCTGTTTTACTACTGGTATCGAGTATACCGCAGTCGGGAGCGTCCGACTGCAACGTTTCTACTTGTTTCATTATTGAATGAAGATATAATTTATTTTTACTTTTACTTTTCAAAAATTAAAAAACACCAGTGAATGAAAACACTTTATTTTAAAACCAAACAAAAAGTTACACTTATGAATTTTCTGAGCAACTCATCAGTAATTTCGACCAAAACTAGCTCTTTTATTGATTTTGAAGCCAAGCCAGGACGTAAGATTTTCCTAGCAGTTGACCAATAATCAAAACAGATATAAATAAGCAAAGGTTAGAAACGTACGCACCAAAAAAGTTGAGTGTGTGTACGAAAAAAAGAGAGGACGCTAAACATTTTAAATGACAAGCCTATAGGATTGGCTTTTTAGATTCATCATTGTTTTTTTTTTTTTTTTTTTCATCCTACCTGTTTTTTTTTTTTTTTTTTTTTTTTTTTTTTTTTTTTTTTTTTTTTTTTTTTTTCACTTTCCCCCTCTATCATTTTCGCTATGACTCGCATGGATGTTGCTGTTGTTTTGGTATTGCAGTTGACCATAACAATGCGAGCGGCTCTATGATCTTACTTGTCCTTGTTTATGATCCGCCTGCAATTTGTTGAGTCCCGCAAAGTGACAGTCTTGCCGTCAAACCGGCGCACACTTGACTCCTATCTATAACTTGCTAGCCAAAAAAATGTGCGCACGCACATTAAACAGGCGCCCACTACATGTCTCTATCACTTTCGCTATGACTCACATGGATGTTGCTGTTGTTTTTGGTATTGCAGTTGACTATAACAATGCGAGCGGCTCTATGATTTTACTTGTCCTTGTTTATGATCTGCCTGCAGGAGTGCAAAGCAGCGCCGTCAAACCGGCGCACACTTGACTCCTATCTAGGTAACCTGCTAGCTAAAAAATGTGCGCACGCACATTAAACAGGCGCCCACTTGACGTCTCTATCACTTTCGCCATGACTCATATGGATGTTGCTGTTGTTAATGGTATTGCAGTTGACCATAACAATGTTTATGATCTGTCCTGCAGGAGTGCAAAGCAGCGCCGTCAAACCGGCGCACACTTGACTCCTATCTAATATGTGTGTGCGCACGCACATTAAACAGGCGCAGACATGACGTCTCTATCCTTTTCTCCTTTGTTCATTGATTCGCACGGATGGTGTTATCTTTAACAAGGAGGCTGACTAATGTACTTGACCTTTGATCTTGACCTACTTCTAGGTGTTGATCCTGGACATCCTGGGTTCTTATCTTGCTACCTGTCAAAAAAGGATCACGCTAATGGAAAAAAAGGGTCACGCTAATTGAAAAAAGTAATAAATCATAAGATCCTTATCCGAGCCAGAACCGGCAGTTCCCTACTACTACTTCCGATGATTTTATCGATGGCCTTTTAGAGTTAGGCCTATCACAAGTTAACGGGGTGCGTAACAGTTGTGATAAAATGTTAGATTTGATATTTGTTTCTGATTCAGACTGTTGTAACGTTAGTAGAGTACACCCTCTAGTGCTTCCCGAAGATACCTACCATCGAACCTTAGAACTTTCCTTTGAAATTATTAACCTTAGACCAGCATCTAACAATTCTTTAAAGACACGTTGCTTCCGTAAAACTGACTTTACTAAATTGAATGATTTGCTTCAACATACTAATTGGTCTCAACTGTATTCTTGTAGTGATATAGAAACTGCCATTGCCATTTTTTACAGGATTTTGAATTCGCATTTGGATAACTGTGTTCCCCTCACTGTTCCATCAAGTGAAAATAAACCACCTTGGTTTACGAGGGAACTTTCAAAATTAAAAAACGCGAAAACAAGATCCTATAAAAAATTTAAAAAATCTGGAAATACTATAGGTTTATCCTCGTATATAATTGCAAAGTCTAATTTTATTTCTGTAAACACTTTTTGTTATAACAATTATCTCAATCGTTGCAGATCAAACTTTTCCCGCGATCCGAAACAGTTTTATAAATTTGTAAACTCTAAACGTAAATCTTCATGCTTGCCATCCTCGGTTTACCTTAATAATACAAAAGCAAGCTCCGATCAAGCAGTGGCTGATCTATTTGCGGAGTATTTTCGATCAGTATACTCATCGAGCTTGTATAGTAGCAATAATTCCTATCCTTTTCAAGTGCAAACCTCAAATTGTATATATGTCCCAGTTATAACTGAGTGTACGCTGCTAAGTGACCTTAACTCTATCAAACCAGGCTTCTTGCCTGGTCCAGATGGAGTGCCCGGTTGCATACTTAGATACTGTGCGGATTCACTTTGTAAACCTTTACATAAATTGTTTAACTTATCGGTTGACTCAGCTGTGTTTCCTGGAATATGGAAGGAATCTTTTATTATTCCACTTCATAAAAGTTGTTCTAAGAGTAACGTTAAAAACTATAGGGGTATATCAAAGTTGTCTGCCATTCCGAAAGTCTTTGAAAAAATTATAAGCTCTCAATTGCAGCACTTATGTAGTTCAATTTTATCCCCTTATCAACACGGTTTTGTTAGGCGAAGATCTACTACCACCAACCTTCTTGAGTTTACCTCACTAGTTATCAAAGGGTTTCAGGCAAAAATGCAAACTGACGTCGTTTACACAGATTTTAGTAAGGCATTTGATTCTGTTAGTCATTCTTTGTTGCTTCAAAAATTAAATATTATTGGATTTCCAGCAAAACTCCTGTCGTGGCTTTCTGAGTACTTGTGTGGCCGAACACAAAAAGTAGTTTTTAAATCTTCTGTATCCAAATCTATTTTTGTTACCTCTGGTGTCCCTCAGGGGAGTCACTTAGGACCATTGCTATTTAATCTCTTTATTAACGATCTTCCTGCTGTTATTACTAATTCTCGTGTTTTTATGTTTGCTGATGATGTAAAGCTATGTTTCACCTATAATGATGATTCTCTTAGTAACTTACTACAGTCGGACTTGGGAGCACTGTCGGCTTGGTGCCGTTATAACTTACTTAATTTAAATTGTTCAAAATGTAAAATCATGACTTTTTGTAGAAGTACCCCTCATACTGCTCACTACATGCTTGATGCTTCACCACTTGTCCGCGTTTTTGAAATTAAAGATTTAGGCATCATTCTTGATAGCAAATTAAAATTTGATTCTCACATATCGTCGATGGTCAATAAGGCCATAAACGTTCTTGGCTTCATCAAGCGGTGGTCAAAAGAGTTTGATGATCCCTACACCACCAAAACGCTATATACATCCCTAGTACGTCCCATTCTGGAGTATGGATCTTGTGTGTGGTCCCCGCAATACGGGATTCACCAGGATAGAATTGAATCTGTGCAGAGGAAATTTCTTCTGTTTGCGCTCAGATGTTTTAACTGGGTTCCTGGAATAGACCTACCCCCCTATTCAAGTAGACTTCTTTTAATTAATCTTCCTTCCCTGTTGAACCGTAGAATTATGCATGGTGTAGTATTTATCACTAATCTACTTAATGGTGAAATCGACTCATCAGTTTTCTAAGTCGAATAAAATTAAATGTTCCCATTAGATCCACACGTAACTTTTTACCCCTCAGCCTCGATCGTTGCTCGAGCAACTATTTAATTCATGAACCATTTCGTGTATTATGTTCTGACTATAACAAGCTTTATTCTCTTGTCTCTCTAGAGACCTCGACTCCAGTACTAAAACGATCTATCCTTTTTGCCTTATCTAATCGTAACCACTAACCACTAACCTACCACTGGTCTGATTGGGTTTTTCTGGGTTTTTCCCAATCCACGCAACAAATGTTGGGCCACTTATGTTCTTGTTGAATTTCCCAGAGCTTTACCGTTAACTTTATTATTTTTTCAACCTTAATTTACTTCAGATTTACATATAATTTTAAATTTTATTTTAAGCTTAATTATTTTTATTATAATTATTTTAAATTAATTTTATTATTATGTCAGCTGCTCATAGCTGACAATAAATAAATAAATAAATAAATATTCATAAAATTCTGACGCGGTGTTGAGCCTGGGTAGTCATGCATCAAAATATCAAAATACGGAGCGCCTGTATGGCAGCGCCACGACCAACTTTCCCTTGCGATGGCTTAGAAGCCTAAAAGCGTTTTCGTAACGCCTGTGGCTTTCTCGTTTTTGAACTACCTACTCTTATACTCAATACATAATAGACGTTCTCACGTCTAAAAATAATAAAAAATTTATCGATACGAATTTTGAAATACGATAGATCTACCAAATTTGGGGCGAAGATAGCTACTTACAACCCCCAAAAAACTACATCATAAATTTTGGAGCCACACCCAAACATTCCGCCCCCAGCCCCCAGTTTAAAACTGGAAATGCCTATATCTTGTACAGATTTTGAGCTAGAGCCACCAAATTAAGTGCCAATAATGGTGTTGATGACCCCCAGCCAAATTCATAAAAACATTGGATGCCACGGACATCCATACTGCCCTAGCCGCCCCCAACCGCCCCAACGCTTCGCTTAAAACGCTAGTGCGTTTAGTGTTGAGCTAGAGTCACCAAATTTTGTGCCAGGATAGGTGATGACAACCCCCAACAAAATTCATAAAAACTTTGGATGCCACTCCAATCTTTCATAGTGTATAAGCTAGATTCACCTAATTTGGTAGGAAGATAACTGTTAATGACTCCCAAAAAACATCATCAAAGTTTTGGAATGTGTTTTATGTTTTAATTGAAACACTGGTTTGCATCTCTGATATAAATAATACAAACATTGACTTGAAATATAAATATGATATTATTTGTTATATCTACATTTCTGCATAATTAAATCAAAAATTGTTTTATTTGTTTTATGATGGATATGATCGGTTTGTAAAAAGAAAAGTAAGATATGTAATTCATTAATCATGTTTTTAAATTTATTTAATGAAATAATTATGTTGCTGTTCATAAAATGCCACAATAGGTGTTGACGACCCCAAACCAAATTCATAAGATTTTTGGATACCAAGCCAATCCATACTGCCTTAGCCGCCCCCAACCACCCCAACGCTTCGCTTAAAATGGTAATGCGTGTATCTTCCATAGTGTTTGAGCTAGAACCACCATATTCTACTTACTTTGAGCTAAAGTCACCAATCATACCGACCTTAATCACAAACGACTTAAATATTCCACCATGAATAGTTTGACCAATTAGGATAAATTTTTTCAAACTTTTGAGATTTTAAGTGACTGATTTAACGTGTAGAACTATACAAGATTGCTTCTCAAAATGTTTTTTAGGGTATAAGCAAAGTTTTGCGCTATCGCACTAGTATTTATGACATTTCGTTGCTTTGTTGCAGTCCCTAAAGGACGTAAACTGCTATAGAAAATCAACTTTTTGTCAAGAAATTGATTCATAACACATTATTTTTCTCTTGTATTTGCTCTTGGTTAATAGTTTTTGGTGTTTGGTATTATTTTTATCGAAAACATAACGAATCAATCATTTAATCTGAGAGTTTTTCAAAAATATAAATTTTGTATGATGAATTCGTCATTTTTCATCTTAACAGTGCATTTTTCTATCAATTACCATTAAATTTTGTCCTAGTTTCTCATCAGAGATCGAAATAACAGTAGCAAGTTGTAAAATATAAGAAACATATACTTTTTAGAGCAAGATTCGGTAAACAGAATGATTTTTTCGCAGATTGCAATAGTTATGCTATTATTTCTTTTGGTCATTTTTAGCACGTTTTTTAAAAAAAAAAAAAAACAGGTTGTCTGTAAAGTTGGTATACGGACGATAGTTTAGCGTGACAACGTCATAATAAAACAGTGATGAAATGATTGCAAGCTTTTACGCGCGAATGGAGTATCGTCTAGTCGAGAATCTAGCAGAAAGTTTCTTCACATGCTTATACCTCAAATTTATTGAACAAAGAATTAATGCCTAAATATACTAGCAACAAGAATTCATATAATAGAGCGTTCAAATGCAAAAATTCTGATATAGAGTTGGGAAGTCGTCTAGCAGCTACCACGCTCTCAGAGAGAAATATCGCAGGCTAGTTTTACTTAAGTCGTGAGCCTCGAGCATATCGCGTCAGTCTGCTTGCTGGTTTCGCAGAGACATGAGCCATACTGTATGTGTGCGCATAGCTTGTTTGTTTCTCGTCTTGTGTCCCTTTTTTTTTGTATACCTGCTTGGGTATCGCTTTCGCCGCTAGCCCTAGAGCAGCAAGGCAGTGCGTTTACACAAATTACATTTACATATACATATATATTTGTGTGTGCAAATGTGCGTTTGTTTTGTTTGCTGTTTTGGTGGACTTGGGCTTTGAAATGATTTTTGTTATTTCATTTCGACTAGGTTTCATACGCATGTCTGTGTGTCCCTTTGTGAATACATGTGCATGTATAATTGTATGCGTAGCATTGGCATTGTCATTCATTGACCTGCTGCGATCGGCATGAATGAGGACAATTTAATTAAAAGCAATTATGTTTCTATACTAATAAAATAAACGTATTTTAATTCAATTTCAATATTGTACAATTGATTCGTCTTCTCACATTTAGCTCAAGAAACTTGGTTGGCCAGGTGCATAACAATTGCTAGTGCAAGTGTTTTGTGGGGTGGGACAGGTATCAAAAGGTCACAAAATACTTTAGGCAGGCAAACTTTCATTCATATCTAAGAACCATATTTATTTGAAGAAAAAAAAGCCCAGTCTTGTGGCAAACACTTGTTCCTCACAACTCTTTTTCATCCCTCATTAATGCGCTTGGGTAAAAACAAACACAAGACTTTGACTTCGAAGGCAGTCAAATATCAGTTGTGCTGCTGCTGATCATTCATACTCTTCCCAGTTTTTACCCTATGACACTTTCTAACAACCCTTGCCATACAATTATGCAAAGATGTACACAAATTACGAAAGTGTATTCAAATACAAATACTAACAAACTTCTGTAAGTTCATGCTTTCCGCTGACCCTTCGCCGCTCCTTTAATCAACCGGCCGCTGAACGCAAAGCGCAACTGAAACAAAACAACAACCTGCTGTCTTCTCGTTACTGAGACGCTCACGCTGCTGTATGAAAAAATACCTTCTGTACCAATATTCAATAATTGTCAATGAAGATTCTCACGTTTAGCTATAGAGTTGCACAAGGTTCATATAAGTCGATACCACCCTTCCATTATGGGAAGCAGCAGGTATATTCAAGTAAATGTCTAAAATAGCCAGTTTCACAATTTTAGAAAATTTTGTGACAACAACAAGAGAAATGAAGTGCGGCACAATTCGTGGATGATGGCTGTTATGTTTACATTATGAGTCTATGGTGTGCTATGCGGACGACCCAATATTGTTGCCGCACTTCATTTCTCTTGTTGTTGTCACAAAATTTTTTAAAATGGTGAAATATATATTTTTATGACTATGTAATTTGGGTAAACGCACTAGTGCGTTGCTGCTCTAGGGTTAGCGGCAAAAGCGATACGCAAGCAGGTAAACAAAGAAAAGGGACACAAGAAGAGAAACAAACAAGCTATGCGCTCACATACAGTATGGCTCATGTCTCTGCGAAACCAGCAAGCAGACTGACGCGATATGCTCGAGGCTCACGACTTAAGTAAAACTAGCCTACGATATTTCTCTCTGAGAGGGTGGTAGCTGCTAAACGACTTCCCAACTCTATATCAGAATTTTTGCATTTGAACGCTCTATTATATGAATTCTTGTTGATACTAGTTATCAGGTTTTTAAAATGCAAGAATAATTAACCTGAATTTCCGAAATTGTTGTTGCTACTTCAAAGGAAATAAAACTACAAATTAAATAAAAAATAAAAAAGTAAAAATAAGTTAAAATAAACTTATTCATAAAATTCTGACGCGGTGTTGAACCTGGGTAGTCATGCATCAAAACCTCAAATGCTAGTATTTAAATTTTTAACATGCAAGAATTGCCGAAATTGTTGTTGCTACGCCAAAACAAATAAAATTACAAACTTTAAATAAACAAGTAGAAACGTTGCAGTCGGACGCACCCGACTGCGGTATACTCGATACCAGGATACGGCATGGGTGTACGCTGCCTCAAATATTGTCTTGTGCAGATGGGGATGCCAAAAAGCTATCTTCCTTGCAAATTTGGTGACTCTAGCTATATGTTTGTTAAAGGTATGGAAATAGGGGCTGTGGGCGGTATGGGGCGTGGCATCCAAAGTTTTTATTTAGACCTTTGTGGGATGTCAACTGCTATCCTCCTACCAAGTTTGGTGACTCTAGCTTAAAGTTTGTAACAGGTTGTGGCTGGTGGCGGTAGGGGGGCGTGGCATAAAAATTTTTGCTGCAGACCTGTGTATGATGTCAATTACTATCCTCATACCAAATTTGGTGACTTTAGCTCAAAGTTAGTAGAATACTGTGGAAGGGGGGCTGGGGGCGGCATCCAAAATTATTGGGATTTTTCATCACCAATCTTGGCACCAAATTTTGCGGTTCTAGCTCAAAAACTGTGGAAGATATAGGCGTTTTTAATTTCAAAATGCAAGGGTCTGGATAAAGGGTTGGCGTGGCTCCAAAACTTGGATGCAGTTTTTTGTGGGTCGTTATCCATCCAGTTATGTACCTACCAAGTTTTGTGACTCTAGCTCAAACACTATTAAGATACACGCACTACCGTTTTTAGTGAAGCGTTGGGGCAGCTTGGGCAGTATGTAGCTCTAGCTCAAAAACTGTAAAAGTTATAAGCATTTCTGTTTTCAAACCGTGGGTGGGCTAGGGCGGAATGGGTGGGTGGGGCTCCAATACTTTGATGCAGTTTTTGGGGGATCGTTAACAGTTATCTACCTACCAAAATTTAATGACTCTTACTCAAACACTTTGGAAGATACACGCATTCCTTTTTTTTTTAGCGATGCGTTAGGGCGGTTGGTGGTGGCTAGGGCAGAATGGATAAACGTGGCTCCAAAATTTTTTTATGAAAGTAATTATGAATTTACTTGAGGGTTACCAACATCTATTTTGGCACCAAATTTGGTGGCTCTAGCTATATAAATGTGGCAGATATAGGCATTTATGTCTTTAAACTGCGAGGGTGGTGCTGGGGGCGGAAAGGGTAGGCGTGGCTCCAAAATTTTTGATGCACAATTTTGCGGGTTGTTAGTAACTATCTTCTCCACAATTTTGGTAGTCCTAGCTTTACGGGCGTGCGAAATAGGTGGATTAATCGATTTTGACTTATCAAACTTATCGATTTGCCAGCCCCCCAGTTATACTCTTTACGTTCGGTATCGTGTATAAAAAGTAAGAAAAAATAAAAACACATATTCATAAAATTCTGATGTGGTGTTGAGCCTGGGTAGTCATGCATCAAAATATCAAATTACGGACCGCCTGTATGGCAGCGCCACGGACTAGCTTTCACTTGCGATGTCTTAGAAGCCTAAAAGCGTTTTCGTTACGCCTGTGGCTTTCTCGTTTTTGAACTACCTACGCTTATACTCAATACATAAAAGACGTTCTCACATTTAAAAATAATAAAAAATTTATCGATACGAATTTTGAAATACGATAGAACTACCAAATTTGAGGTGAAGATAGCTACTTAGAACCCCCTAAAAACTACATCATAAATTTTGGAGCCACGCCAGAACATTCCGCCCCCTGCCCCCCAGTTTAAAACTGGAAATGCCTATATCTTCTACAGATTTTGAGCTAGAGCACCAAATTAAGTGCCAATAATGGTGTTCATGACCCCCAGCCAAATTCATACAAACATTGGATGCCACGACCATCCATACTGCCCTAGCCGCCCCCAATCGCCCCAACGCTTCGCTTAAAACGCTAGTGCGTTTAGTGTTGAGCTAGAGTCACCAAATTTAGTGCCAGGATAGGCGATGACAACCCCCAACAAAATTCATAAAAACTTTGGATGCCACTCCAATCCACACTGCCCCAAGCTACCCCAAACCGCCCAACGCTTCGCTAAAAACGGGAATGAGTGTATCTTTCATACTGTTTAAGCTAGATTCACCTAATTTGGTAGGAAGATAACTGTTAATGACTCCCAAAAAACAGCATCAAAGTTTATGAATGTGTTTTATGTTTTAATTGAAGCACTGGTTTGCATCTCTTGATATAAATAATCCAAACATTGACTTGAAATAGTATTCTTAAAAATTTTAGCAAGAAAGTTCCACAATTGGCTACGTAACTAAACTATCCGGGGAACAAGAAACTACCATAAATGATAGAATCTCTATTTACCCAGAACGAGCACATAAACCATGTTATTGTTTCCCAATCAAGTCAAAGTCTTGTGTTTGTTTTTACCCAAGCGCATTAATGAGGGATGAAAAAGAGTTGTGAGGAACAAGTGTTTGCCACAAGACTGGGCTTTTTTTTCTTCAAATAAATATGGTTCTTAGATATGAATGAAAGTTTGCCTGCCTAAAGTATTTTGTGACCTTTTGATACCTGTCCCACCCCACAAAACACTTGCACTAGCAATTGTTATGCACCTGGCCAACCAAGTTTCTTGAGCTAAATGTGAGAAGACGAATCAATTGTACAATATTGAAATTGAATTAAAATACGTTTATTTTATTAGTATAGAAACATAATTGCTTTTAATCAAATTGTCCTCATTCATGCCGATCGCAGCAGGTCAATGAATGACAATGCCAATGCTACGCATACAATTATACATGCACATGTATTCACAAAGGGACACACAGACATGCGTATGAAACCTAGTCGAAATGAAATAACAAAAATCATTTCAAAGCCCAAGTCCACCAAAACAGCAAACAAAACAAACGCACATTTGCACACACAAATATATATGTATATGTAAATGTAATTTGTGTAAACGCACTGCCTTGCTGCTCTAGGGCTAGCGGCGAAAGTGATACCCAAGCAGGTATACAAAAAAAAAGGGACACAAGAAGAGAAACAAACAAGCTATGCGCACACATACAGTATGGCTCATGTCTCTGCGAAACCAGCGAGCAGACTGACGCGATATGCTCGAGGCTCACGACTTAAGTAAAACTAGCCTGCGATATTTCTCTCTGAGAGCGTGGTAGCTGCTAGACGACTTCCCAACTCTATATCAGAATTTTTGCATTTGAACGCTCTATTATATGAATTCTTGTTGATACTAGTTATCAGGTTTTTAAAATGCAAGAATAATTAACCTGAATTTCCGAAATTGTTGTTGCTACTTCAAAGGAAATAAAACTACAAATTAAATAAAAAATAAAAAAGTAAAAATAAGTTAAAATAAACTTATTCATAAAATTCTGACGCGGTGTTGAACCTGGGTAGTCATGCATCAAAACCTCAAATGCTAGTATTTAAATTTTTAACATGCAAGAATTGCCGAAATTGTTGTTGCTACGCCAAAACAAATAAAATTACAAACTTTAAATAAACAAGTAGAAACGTTGCAGTCGGACGCACCCGACTGCGGTATACTCGATACCAGGATACGGCATGGGTGTACGCTGCCTCAAATATTGTCTTGTGCAGATGGGGATGCCAAAAAGCTATCTTCCTTGCAAATTTGGTGACTCTAGCTATATGTTTGTTAAAGGTATGGAAATAGGGGCTGTGGGCGGTATGGGGCGTGGCATCCAAAGTTTTTATTTAGACCTTTGTGGGATGTCAACTGCTATCCTCCTACCAAGTTTGGTGACTCTAGCTTAAAGTTTGTAACAGGTTGTGGCTGGTGGCGGTAGGGGGGCGTGGCATAAAAATTTTTGCTGCAGACCTGTGTATGATGTCAATTACTATCCTCATACCAAATTTGGTGACTTTAGCTCAAAGTTAGTAGAATACTGTGGAAGGGGGGCTGGGGGCGGCATCCAAAATTATTGGGATTTTTCATCACCAATCTTGGCACCAAATTTTGCGGTTCTAGCTCAAAAACTGTGGAAGATATAGGCGTTTTTAATTTCAAAATGCAAGGGTCTGGATAAAGGGTTGGCGTGGCTCCAAAACTTGGATGCAGTTTTTTGTGGGTCGTTATCCATCCAGTTATGTACCTACCAAGTTTTGTGACTCTAGCTCAAACACTATTAAGATACACGCACTACCGTTTTTAGTGAAGCGTTGGGGCAGCTTGGGCAGTATGTAGCTCTAGCTCAAAAACTGTAAAAGTTATAAGCATTTCTGTTTTCAAACCGTGGGTGGGCTAGGGCGGAATGGGTGGGTGGGGCTCCAATACTTTGATGCAGTTTTTGGGGGATCGTTAACAGTTATCTACCTACCAAAATTTAATGACTCTTACTCAAACACTTTGGAAGATACACGCATTACTTTTTTTTTAGCGATGCGTTAGGGCGGTTGGTGGTGGCTAGGGCAGAATGGATAAACGTGGCTCCAAAATTTTTTTATGAAAGTAATTATGAATTTACTTGAGGGTTACCAACATCTATTTTGGCACCAAATTTGGTGGCTCTAGCTATATAAATGTGGCAGATATAGGCATTTATGTCTTTAAACTGCGAGGGTGGTGCTGGGGGCGGAAAGGGTAGGCGTGGCTCCAAAATTTTTGATGCACAATTTTGCGGGTTGTTAGTAACTATCTTCTCCACAATTTTGGTAGTCCTAGCTTTACGGGCGTGCGAAATAGGTGGATTAATCGATTTTGACTTATCAAACTTATCGATTTGCCAGCCCCCCAGTTATACTCTTTACGTTCGGTATCGTGTATAAAAAGTAAGAAAAAATAAAAACACATATTCATAAAATTCTGATGTGGTGTTGAGCCTGGGTAGTCATGCATCAAAATATCAAATTACGGACCGCCTGTATGGCAGCGCCACGACTAGCTTTCACTTGCGATGTCTTAGAAGCCTAAAAGCGTTTTCGTTACGCCTGTGGCTTTCTCGTTTTTGAACTACCTACGCTTATACTCAATACATAAAAGACGTTCTCACATTTAAAAATAATAAAAAATTTATCGATACGAATTTTGAAATACGATAGAACTACCAAATTTGAGGTGAAGATAGCTACTTAGAACCCCCTAAAAACTACATCATAAATTTTGGAGCCACGCCAGAACATTCCGCCCCCTGCCCCCCAGTTTAAAACTGGAAATGCCTATATCTTCTACAGATTTTGAGCTAGAGCACCAAATTAAGTGCCAATAATGGTGTTCATGACCCCCAGCCAAATTCATACAAACATTGGATGCCACGACCATCCATACTGCCCTAGCCGCCCCCAATCGCCCCAACGCTTCGCTTAAAACGCTAGTGCGTTTAGTGTTGAGCTAGAGTCACCAAATTTAGTGCCAGGATAGGCGATGACCCCCCCCAACAAAATTCATAAAAACTTTGGATGCCACTCCAATCCACACTGCCCAAGCTACCCCAAACCGCCCAACGCTTCGCTAAAAACGGGAATGAGTGTATCTTTCATACTGTTTAAGCTAGATTCACCTAATTTGGTAGGAAGATAACTGTTAATGACTCCCAAAAAACAGCATCAAAGTTTATGAATGTGTTTTATGTTTTAATTGAAGCACTGGTTTGCATCTCTGATATAAATAATCCAAACATTGACTTGAAATATAAATATGATATAATTTGTTATATCTACAAAAATTGTTATTTTTTTTGTTTTATGATGGATATGATCGGTTTGTGAAAAGAAAAGTTAGATATGTAATTCATTAATCATGTTTTTAAATTTATTTAATGAAATAATTATGTTGCTGTTCATAAAATGCCACAATAGGTGTTGACGACCCCAAACCAAATTCATAAGATTTTTGGATCCCAAGCCAATCCATACTGCCTTAGCCGCCCCCAACTCCAACGCTTCGCTAAAAACGGTAATGCGTGTATCTTCCATAGTGTTTGAGCTAGAACCACCATATTCTACTTACTTTGAGCTAAAGTCACCAATCATACCGACCTTAATCACAAACGACTTAAATATTCCACCATGAATAGTTTGACCAATTAGGATAAATTTTTTCAAACTTTTTGAGTTTTTAAGTGATTGATTTAACGTGTATAACTATTAAAGATTGCTTCTCAAAAAGGCTTCTGGCTTGAATATAATGTTTTTTGGGGTATAAGCAAAGTTTTGCGCTATCGCACTAGTATTTATGACATTTCGTTGCTTTGTTGCAGTCCCTAAAGGACGTAAACTGCTATAGAAAATCAACTTTTTGTCAAGAAATTGATTCATAACACATTATTTTTCTCTTGTATTTGCCCTTTGCTAATAGTTTTTTGGTGTTTGGTACTATTTTTATCGAAAACATAACGAATCTACCATTTTATCTAAGAGATTTTCAAAAATATAAATTTTTGTTGATGATTTCGTCGTTTTTCATCTTTACAGTGCATTTTTGCCCTAGTTTCTCATCAGAGATCGAAATAACAGAAAAAAGTTGTAAAATATAATAAACATATACTTTTTAGAGAAAGATTTGGTAAACAGAATGATTTTTTCGCAGATTGCAATAGTTATGCTATTATTTCTTTTGGTAATTTTTAGCACGTTTTTTTTTTTTTAACAGGTTGTCTGTAAAGTTGGTATACGGACGATAGTTTAGCGTGACAACGTCATAATAAAACAGTGATGAAATGATTGCAAGCTTTTACGAGCTATTGGGGTATCGTCTAGTCGAGAATCTAGCAGAAAGTTTCTTTACATGATTATACCTCAAATTTATTAAACAAAGAATTAATGCCTAAATATACAAGTTATCAGATTTTTAAAATGCAAGAAATAATTAACCTGAGTTTCCGAAATTGTTGTTGCTACTTCAAAGGAAATAAAACTACAAATTAAATAAAAAAATAAAAAAGTAAAAATAAGTTAAAATAAACTTATTCATAAAATTCTGACGCGGTGTTGAACCTGGGTAGTCATGCATCAAAACCTCAAATACTAGTATTTACATTTTTAACATGCAAGAATTGCCGAAATTGTTGTTGCTACGCCAAAACAAATAAAATTACAAACTATAAATAAACAAGTAGAAACGTTGCAGTCGGACGCACCCGACTGCGGTATACTCGATACCAGGATACGGCATGGGTGTACGCTGCCTCAAATATTGTCTTGTGCAGATGGGGATGCCAAAAAGCTATCTTCCTTGCAAATTTGGTGACTCTAGCTATATGTTTGTTAAAGGTATGGAAATAGGGGCTGTGGGCGGTATGGGGCGTGGCATCCAAAGTTTTTATTTAGACCTTTGTGGGATGTCAACTGCTATCCTCCTACCAAGTTTGGTGACTCTAGCTTAAAGTTTGTAACAGGTTGTGGCTGGTGGCGGTAGGGGGGCGTGGCATAAAAATTTTTGCTGCAGACCTGTGTATGATGTCAATTACTATCCTCATACCAAATTTGGTGACTTTAGCTCAAAGTTAGTAGAATACTGTGGAAGGGGGGCTGGGGGCGGCATCCAAAATTCTTGGGATTTTTCATCACCAATCTTGGCACCAAATTTTGCGGTTCTAGCTCAAAAACTGTGGAAGATATAGGCGTTTTTAATTTCAAAATGCAAGGGTCTGGATAAAGGGTTGGCGTGGCTCCAAAACTTGGATGCAGTTTTTTGTGGGTCGTTATCCATCCAGTTATGTACCTACCAAGTTTTGTGACTCTAGCTCAAACACTATTAAGATACACGCACTACCGTTTTTAGTGAAGCGTTGGGGCAGCTTGGGCAGTATGTAGCTCTAGCTCAAAAACTGTAAAAGTTATAAGCATTTCTGTTTTCAAACCGTGGGTGGGCTAGGGCGGAATGGGTGGGTGGGGCTCCAATACTTTGATGCAGTTTTTGGGGGATCGTTAACAGTTATCTACCTACCAAAATTTAATGACTCTTACTCAAACACTTTGGAAGATACACGCATTACTTTTTTTTTTAGCGATGCGTTAGGGCGGTTGGTGGTGGCTAGGGCAGAATGGATAAACGTGGCTCCAAAATTTTTTTATGAAAGTAATTATGAATTTACTTGAGGGTTACCAACATCTATTTTGGCACCAAATTTGGTGGCTCTAGCTATATAAATGTGGCAGATATAGGCATTTATGTCTTTAAACTGCGAGGGTGGTGCTGGGGGCGGAAAGGGTAGGCGTGGCTCCAAAATTTTTGATGCACAATTTTGCGGGTTGTTAGTAACTATCTTCTCCACAATTTTGGTAGTCCTAGCTTTACGGGCGTGCGAAATAGGTGGATTAATCGATTTTGACTTATCAAACTTATCGATTTGCCAGCCCCCCAGTTATACTCTTTACGTTCGGTATCGTGTATAAAAAGTAAGAAAAAATAAAAACACATATTCATAAAATTCTGATGTGGTGTTGAGCCTGGGTAGTCATGCATCAAAATATCAAATTACGGACCGCCTGTATGGCAGCGCCACGACTAGCTTTCACTTGCGATGTCTTAGAAGCCTAAAAGCGTTTTCGTTACGCCTGTGGCTTTCTCGTTTTTGAACTACCTACGCTTATACTCAATACATAAAAGACGTTCTCACATTTAAAAATAATAAAAAATTTATCGATACGAATTTTGAAATACGATAGAACTACCAAATTTGAGGTGAAGATAGCTACTTAGAACCCCCTAAAAACTACATCATAAATTTTGGAGCCACGCCAGAACATTCCGCCCCCTGCCCCCCAGTTTAAAACTGGAAATGCCTATATCTTCTACAGATTTTGAGCTAGAGCACCAAATTAAGTGCCAATAATGGTGTTCATGACCCCCAGCCAAATTCATACAAACATTGGATGCCACGACCATCCATACTGCCCTAGCCGCCCCCAATCGCCCCAACGCTTCGCTTAAAACGCTAGTGCGTTTAGTGTTGAGCTAGAGTCACCAAATTTAGTGCCAGGATAGGCGATGACAACCCCCAACAAAATTCATAAAAACTTTGGATGCCACTCCAATCCACACTGCCCAAGCTACCCCAAACCGCCCAACGCTTCGCTAAAAACGGGAATGAGTGTATCTTTCATACTGTTTAAGCTAGATTCACCTAATTTGGTAGGAAGATAACTGTTAATGACTCCCAAAAAACAGCATCAAAGTTTATGAATGTGTTTTATGTTTTAATTGAAGCACTGGTTTGCATCTCTGATATAAATAATCCAAACATTGACTTGAAATATAAATATGATATAATTTGTTATATCTACAAAAATTGTTATTTTTTTTGTTTTATGATGGATATGATCGGTTTGTGAAAAGAAAAGTTAGATATGTAATTCATTAATCATGTTTTTAAATTTATTTAATGAAATAATTATGTTGCTGTTCATAAAATGCCACAATAGGTGTTGACGACCCCAAACCAAATTCATAAGATTTTTGGATCCCAAGCCAATCCATACTGCCTTAGCCGCCCCCAACTCCAACGCTTCGCTAAAAACGGTAATGCGTGTATCTTCCATAGTGTTTGAGCTAGAACCACCATATTCTACTTACTTTGAGCTAAAGTCACCAATCATACCGACCTTAATCACAAACGACTTAAATATTCCACCATGAATAGTTTGACCAATTAGGATAAATTTTTTCAAACTTTTTGAGTTTTTAAGTGATTGATTTAACGTGTATAACTATTAAAGATTGCTTCTCAAAAAGGCTTCTGGCTTGAATATAATGTTTTTTGGGGTATAAGCAAAGTTTTGCGCTATCGCACTAGTATTTATGACATTTCGTTGCTTTGTTGCAGTCCCTAAAGGACGTAAACTGCTATAGAAAATCAACTTTTTGTCAAGAAATTGATTCATAACACATTATTTTTCTCTTGTATTTGCCCTTTGCTAATAGTTTTTGGTGTTTGGTACTATTTTTATCGAAAACATAACGAATCTACCATTTTATCTAAGAGATTTTCAAAAATATAAATTTTTGTTGATGATTTCGTCGTTTTTCATCTTTACAGTGCATTTTTGCCCTAGTTTCTCATCAGAGATCGAAATAACAGAAAAAAGTTGTAAAATATAATAAACATATACTTTTTAGAGAAAGATTTGGTAAACAGAATGATTTTTTCGCAGATTGCAATAGTTATGCTATTATTTCTTTTGGTAATTTTTAGCACGTTTTTTTTTTTTTAACAGGTTGTCTGTAAAGTTGGTATACGGACGATAGTTTAGCGTGACAACGTCATAATAAAACAGTGATGAAATGATTGCAAGCTTTTACGAGCTATTGGGGTATCGTCTAGTCGAGAATCTAGCAGAAAGTTTCTTTACATGATTATACCTCAAATTTATTAAACAAAGAATTAATGCCTAAATATACAAGTTATCAGATTTTTAAAATGCAAGAATAATTAACCTGAGTTTCCGAAATTGTTGTTGCTACTTCAAAGGAAATAAAACTACAAATTAAATAAAAAAATAAAAAAGTAAAAATAAGTTAAAATAAACTTATTCATAAAATTCTGACGCGGTGTTGAACCTGGGTAGTCATGCATCAAAACCTCAAATACTAGTATTTACATTTTTAACATGCAAGAATTGCCGAAATTGTTGTTGCTACGCCAAAACAAATAAAATTACAAACTATAAATAAACAAGTAGAAACGTTGCAGTCGGACGCACCCGACTGCGGTATACTCGATACCAGGATACGGCATGGGTGTACGCTGCCTCAAATATTGTCTTGTGCAGATGGGGATGCCAAAAAGCTATCTTCCTTGCAAATTTGGTGACTCTAGCTATATGTTTGTTAAAGGTATGGAAATAGGGGCTGTGGGCGGTATGGGGCGTGGCATCCAAAGTTTTTATTTAGACCTTTGTGGGATGTCAACTGCTATCCTCCTACCAAGTTTGGTGACTCTAGCTTAAAGTTTGTAACAGGTTGTGGCTGGTGGCGGTAGGGGGGCGTGGCATAAAAATTTTTGCTGCAGACCTGTGTATGATGTCAATTACTATCCTCATACCAAATTTGGTGACTTTAGCTCAAAGTTAGTAGAATACTGTGGAAGGGGGGCTGGGGGCGGCATCCAAAATTATTGGGATTTTTCATCACCAATCTTGGCACCAAATTTTGCGGTTCTAGCTCAAAAACTGTGGACGATATAGGCGTTTTTAATTTCAAAATGCAAGGGTCTGGATAAAGGGTTGGCGTGGCTCCAAAACTTGGATGCAGTTTTTTGTGGGTCGTTATCCATCCAGTTATGTACCTACCAAGTTTTGTGACTCTAGCTCAAACACTATTAAGATACACGCACTACCGTTTTTAGTGAAGCGTTGGGGCAGCTTGGGCAGTATGTATTGGCGTGGCATCCAATGTTTTTATGCAAGTTTTTTGAGGGTCGTAATCACATATCTTGGCACAAAATTTGGTGGCTCTAGCTCAAAAGCTGTAAAAGTTATAAGCATTTCTGTTTTCAAACCGTGGGGGGGTTGGGGGCGGAATGGGTGGGTTAGGCTCCAATACTTTAATGCAGTTTTTGGGGGGTCGTTAGCAGTTATCTACCTACCGAATTTAATGACTCTTACTCAAACACTTTGGAAGATACACGCATTACTATTTTTAGCGAAGCGTTAGAGCGGTTGGGGGTGGCTAGGGCAGAATGGATAAACGTGGCTCCAAAATTTTTTTATGAAAATTTAGTTGGAGGTTGCCAGCATCTATGTTGGCACCAAATTTGGTGGCTCTAGCTCTATAATGTGAACATATAGGCATTCATGTCTTTAAACTGTGAGGGGAAAGGGGCTAGGGCGGAATGGGTAGGCGTGGCTCCAAAATTTTTGATGCAAACTTTTGCGGGTTGTTAGTAACTATTTTCTCCCCAATTTTGGTAGTCCTAGCTTTACAGGCGTGCGAAATAGGTGGATTATTCGATTTTGAGTTATCAAACTTATCGATTTGCCAGCCCCCTAGTTATTGTAGAGCCCCAATCTTGACACTTTAATTTACTATGCCATAGATAAAGACATTTGTTATGTTTCAAGTCTCTAGCTTGAAGGATATGGAAAATAATAAAAAATTTATCGATACGTATTTTGAAATACAGTAAATATCGCTTATATGACGAACCGCTTGAATGCAAATACCTGTTATATGCAAAATTTTCACATTAGAAAGCAATTATACGCAAATTTCATATAAAAATGTAATTGCTTGTATGCAAATCGCTTATAAGCAAATATCGCTTGTTTGCAAACATATTTTAACAAAAATTAAACTTCTGCATACTTTTTTAATCGGTTACAAGAAATTTGTCCAGCACTGTTCCCGTACATTGAACTATCGATTCACTTTTCATCGATAGGTAAACATATGTCTTTGTAATAGTTAATGCAGCAATGTCGCGCAACAATCTTACCGCTAAACAAAAAATTTTTGTTTTAAATGATTTAAAAACAAACAAAAATCAAAAGATACTTGCAGCAAGGTATAAAGTAAGCGTCAGCACAATTTCACGCATGAAAAACAATGCAAGTAAGGTCCGTACCGAGACAAATCTTGACAAGAAAAGGTTAAGAAAGAGCGCACATATTCGCTTGGATACAGCCGCCAAATACTACCGCTTTAATACAGCCACTTGATCAAGGTATAAAGTTCTAATAAAAAAACAAATTGGAGCATTAGAAAAGGGATTATCCATAGTGGAATTTCTCAAATCGCTGTCTATTTTGGATGGTATAGCAAAAAACAATAATTAATTGTTTTAAGGTGGACTTGCAATAGTTGATATTATATATCAATAAGCAACAAAATGTTTTATTCCAGGCTGGCATTGATCAAATTCCAGAGTCTAGTATGGATGCTGAGACAGATGCAGAGGTTGAAAACTTCGAGAGGTCCAATCTAGACGAAAAATACATTCACTGTGAAAATGATCTGGCCTGTTTTGGAACTGTTTCAGACGAGGACATTGTTTCCGAAGTAATGGACGAAAATAAAAGTCCGATTGTAGATGAGGAGCAGTTTGCTCCACCTGATGATAATACTAAACATCACTCAACCAAAAAAGAGCTACAAAGTTTAGATACGCTGCGCGACTACTTTTCTTCAAGAAATATAAGCGCCTTAGAGGCTTTTGAGGACATTGAAGACATTATTTTACACAATGTTGAAAAAAATAAATACCAAAAGAAAATAACAGATTTTTTTCAAATTAAGTTCATGTTAAGCTTAATTATGTATAAAATTACATAAGTGACTTAATTGTTGAATATTTTATATCAATGCGATGGTTGAAAAGAAATGAGATTTTAAGTTCTCCTTGTGTAACACAATAATTTAAGACATTATTATTATTATTATCTGCAATTAAAATAATCCCATGAAAATAAGTATCAAAAAATTATTTCTTATATACACATTTTTTCTTACAACCGATTGATTGCTTATACGCAAATGACTTGCATATTACCGACATCCGCTTATATGCAAATATCGCTTATATGCAAACATATTGCTGCATTATAGCTTTTGCAAATAAGCGCTATTTACTGTACGATAGAACTACCAAATTTGGGGTGAAGATAGCTACTTACAACCCCCAAAAAACTACATCATAAATTTTGTAGCCACGCCCAAACATTCCGCCCCCAGCCACCCAGTTTAAAACTGGAAATGCCCATATCTTCTAGAGTTTTTGAGCTAGAGCCACCAAATTAAGTGCCAATATAGGTGTTGATGACCCCCAATCAAATTCATAAAAACTTTGCATGCCACGCCCATCCATACTGCCCTAGCCGCCCCCAACCGCCCCAACACTTCGCTTAAAACGCTAGTGCGTTTAGTGTTGAGCTAGAAACACCAAATTTAGTGCCAGGATAGGTGATGACAACCCCCAACAAAATTCATAAAAACTTTGGATGCCACTCCAATCCACACTGCCCAAGCCACCCCAAGCTGCCCCAACGCTTCGCTAAAAACGGGAATGAGTGAATCTTTCATAGTGTTTAAGCTAGAGTCAATTTGGTAGGAAGATAACTGTTAATGACTCCTAAAAAACTGCATCAAAGTTTTGAAATGTGTTTTATGTTTTAATTGAAACACTGGTTTGCATCTCTGATATAAATAATACAAACATTGACTTGAAATATAAATATGATATAATTTGTTATAACTACATTTCTGCATAATTAAATGCTATGAGCAGCTGACATGATAATAAAATTAATTTAAAATAATTATAATAAAAACAATTAAGTTTAAAATAAAATTTAAAATTATATGTAGTTCTGAAAGTAAATTAAGGTTGAAACAATTATTCCTGGTTAGGTACGTTTAAAGCTCTGGGAAATTCAACAAGAAAATAAGTGGCCCAACATTTGTTGCGTGGATTGGGAAAAACCCAGAAAAACCCAATCAGACCAGTGGTAGATTAGTGATTAGTGGTTACGATTAGGTAAGGCAGAAAGGATAGATCGTTTTAGTACGGGCAGTCGAGGTCTCCACAAGAGACAAGAGAATAAAGTTTGTTATAGTCATGAACATAACACACGAAATGGTTCATGAATTAAATAGTTACTCGAGCAACGATCGAGGCTGCTAGGGGTAAAAAGTTACGTGTGGATCTAATGGGAACATTTAATTTTATTCGACTTAGAAGAACTGATGAGTCGATTTCACCATTAAGTAATTTAGTGACAAATACTACACCATGCATAATTCTACGGTTCAACTCCCTAAAGGACGTAAACTGCTATTGAAAATCAACTTTTCGTCAAGAAATTGATTCATAACACATTATTTTTCTCTTGTATTTGCCCTTTGTTAATAGTTCTTGGTGTTTGGTACTATTTTTATCGAAAACATAACGAATCAACCATTTAATCTGAGAGATTTTCAAAAATATAAATTTTGTTTGATGATTTCGTCGTTTTTCATCTTTACAGTGCATTTTTAGATCAATTACCATTAAATTTTGCCCAAGTTTCTCATCAGACATCGAAATAACAGTAACAAGTTGTAAAATATAATAAACATATACTTTTTAGAGAAAGATTTGGTAAACAGAATGATTAGCACGTTTTTTTTTTTTAAACAGGTTGTCTGTAAAGTTGGTATACGGACGATAGTTTAGCGTGACAACGTCATAATAAAACAGTGATGAAATGATTGCAAGCTTTTACCTGCGATTGGGGTATCGTCTAGTCGAGAAACTAGCAGAAAGTTTCTTCACATGCTTATACACCTATCCCCCGATTTACACGGATGATCGGTTCCATGTAAAGTGAAATCTTCGTTTTTCCTATATAAAACCGTGTAAAACGAAAAAACTACCCAATTCAGTCAGTTATTTAAATAAAACAAAAGTAAAACATCTCAAAAAACTTAAAAGTAGGTATTCTTTACCCAAAAAATGCCGTAATATAACTAACTCACATAGTGAACTTATTCTACATTAGAAACAAAAAAAAGACACAAAGAATTTTGCAGAAAACTTTTTAAATTAATAAATTTAGGTATTAAGTTTATTCGGATTCGGTATCATTTTCAGGAACTATCATCAGCCTTTTTTTCTTGATCGGTATAATATCACTTCCTTCGCTTGAATATTCCCGGTCTGATTCTATCAGTTCAACAGTAGCTGACGAATCTGGGAAGATCCGAAGATCGGAAGATTGAGAAGATTGAGAGGACTTCATAATGAAATCTGTAATCAACAGTTGCGTTGGTTTTTTGGCTAAATCCTTAAAAACTTCCTCATATTGACTTAAGCATCTGTTAATATCACGTTGGAAACGAAGAGCTCGTTCAACATTTGTGTCAATTTGTAGAAAATGGTTTCCTAATTTTCTTCCCAACTCAAGGCCCTCGCTAATGACTTTCGCTGTGAATGTAGCTCGTTCTGACTGTTCCTCAACGGAATCGTTATCTGTATCTGGCTTGTCGGCTTCATATATCATATTAACTAAATCATCTTCATTTAGTTCTTTATCGGCCATTATTTCTTCAATATCTGCCCGAGCAAAATCTTCAAATCCTTCTCCTCCTATTCTCTGAGCTACACAGAGAAAAAAAATGCAACGTAAAATCTAAAATTTAATTTTAGATTCAGATTTTAAAATTTATTTTTCAAATTGAATACTAAAATTTTTGATTTTAAAATTATTCGTATTAAAATATAAAACTTAATACGATTCGTATTAAAATCAATGTGGAAAAATTTCGATTTGAATAATTACTACTCAAACCTAAAACGAAAAATTTTAAATTTAAAAATGCACCCTATTATAATTCGTATTTAAAACGACCACATTTAAATCGATAAATTAAATTTTAGAAATCAGTATGAAACGCTTTAGAATTAAAGTGTATACTATTAAAAATGATACTGTTTCATTTTTAATTTGAACTAATCAGAAGAATTATAAAATGATAAACTTAAATTGTAGATTTTAGTTCGAAAAATATTATATTTAAGCATATTCATTTTTGAATCAAAGTGGTGAGCATATTAATTCCAGTTAAAAAAAAACAAATCGGATGGAGCGAAAAAAACAAGGAGAAGGAAGAAAACATAATGTGTATAAATATGTTTGTAAAAAACAAGAACATCAATAATTCGCTGCACAAGTTCTTGTTGCGACAACCGGCATCAGTGGAATTTTCCGTTGGCTTGCCTTTAAGTCATGTATACATGTATGTACATGTTGAAACAAAAATTGCTACATTGTATGAATGTGTTAGTGGCACGCTTTGTACAATGAACATCACTGCCGAAAAGCATAAAACGGAAAAAGAAAAATTATAGGGTATTGGGAATGTATAATTTTCAATGAAGCTTGATATTGTGTCATGTTAATCGCTACTTCAACGACATAATTAATCATTTATGTACACAATAATTTATCAGATTCAATTAAATTACATACATACATATGTATATATTTTAAAATATTTAGTATATCAATATATCTTATGCATATAGGTATGTATGTATACAATATTTGTTGGTCATACATTATATTAAAACAGAACAACTCTCTTTAAGTGTTCATTGCTTTGCTGCTATGCGTACGTGTTATTGAAAACGATCGCCGCGGCGCGCCGGTTGCAATAACGGTAGTTGCTATTTCGCGTACATATGTACGTCTAACGCAAGAAACGGCTCGACACGCTGAGAGACAATTCATTCGTAGCAAAAAAGTGTTAAGTGCAGACGCGCAAGTCAACCAAAACAAATTTATCAAGTGTTAAAAGTGTAAGTTGCATTAAAGAAGGTAAGTAATAATTATTTGCAACATGTGTAATTAATTGAATGTTTATAAATAATATTCGATTATACACAAACACAGCAATTAAGAAAAATAGTGCTATTATTCTCAATAGTGTCTGTGTGTATACATGCATACATACATATGTATGTACTTATATAAAATATATACTGCATATGTACATGAAACGTACAGTTTTTTTTCTTTGAAGTGTTACCTAATGTAATTATTAAAATAATGTGCAAACTCAAACAAACATACATTAATTCAAATGTTCATTACAATAACTAACATAACATAGCTCGCAAATAACAGTTGAGCGTTTTGCGTAGTCTTCAAATAAGTCTTTTAACTGAGTATTTAAGAAAAATACTCGCGAGCAACGGCGTCATCGGCTCTTCGCTTAGCTCGCTCGTGCTCGGCTAACAATCGTTTTTTTCTTTTCGCTTTTGTTACACTTAGAGCGCGAGTATTTGCTTGAGTGAAATGAAGCAAAACGTCTTTACTGCAAAATAGTATGTATCAAGTGTTGCATTTGCGAAATATTTGAATTGCGTTTGTGAATTGAGTGCGTACGGTGAAAATTAAATTTTATGCAAAACGGGAAGAGAGTTAAATAAAAAAGTGCACATATTCTTTAAATTTAATCCACACGAAAACAAATCAACATGTAATGTTTGCGGAATGCATTTTCA